>NDGM010956303.1:0-10065 GCA_002564305.1 Octomys mimax | reverse complement strand
AAAAAAAAAAAAAAAAAAAATTAAAAAATTTCTCAGAAATTCAATAATACATAGAGATATCAAGAAATCACCTAGCGGGCTGGGGAGATAACTCAGTAGAATAAGCACTTGCCTGGCAAGCGCCAAGGTCCTAAGTTCAATCCCTGGTACTACAGAAAAATAAAATAAAAAGAAATCACCTAAAATAGTATCCACTTAATGGTTTCAGCCTTTTGCCTGGTATGAGACGCTGAACACGTGTTTAAAGAGTATTTTTTGATGGGTGCCGTCATAAAATACTTCCAAGCAGATAAAATTGCTATAAATATATGAAGCAATGGATGTATTAATTAGAATGACTATAGTAATCATTTTATAACACATATGCATCTCAACACACCTCATCGCATTGTGTATGAACACACTACTTAGTCTGTTGTACTCAATAAATCTGGAAAAGAAATTAAGATTAAACTCGGGCATGGATTCTGCATCATAGAAATTTTTAAAAATTATTTTTAAAGAATAAAGGTAATTCAAATACCTGCTAGCCACATCAGGGATCTCTCCCCTGAGGTCAGCAGGGACCTGACCTGTGTTCTGAGCAGTCACTTTCCAGCCTGAGGGAAGGCGAAGACTGGGGCAGCCGGGAGCCAAGGTCATGGTCTGGCTTCTTAGGGTTGAAAGCCCTCGTCAGGAACTGTGGCGGCCTCGCACCCGGGGTCCCCACCAGCCTGAGCCTCAGAAGGACAAGGAGAGGGTGGAGAGGGCCCTGGAGGTCATCTCATGCAATCTCTACTTTTGTTTAGATGGGAAAACTGAGAGCCAGAGAGGGAAAGAGGTTTGCATCTAATGAATGGAGACCCCCCCCCCAGGGGCAGGGTGTAGGTCTTTTTCATTACCCCAGCAGCATATCTGCATAGGGAAATATTTAAAATATATTCCTAAGTCAATTGGTGGTGAGTGGTTGGTCCAGTCACAGAACCCATGTCTCAAAGTTAAAGTTAAAGTCTCCAAACATGGTGCCAGGAAGGAGCAATGGCCATGGGGTGCACCAGACAGGAGATCCTATCCCTCCTCATTGGCTGCTGTCTCATTCAAAGCCCGGGCTACATCCACGGATGCGCTGTCCCTCCACCAATGGCTACCTGGGGAGCTCTCGGCACACTCAAAAATGTTGCATATACCAGTCCCTCTGCTGAGAATGCTTTTTCCCCACAGCCCCCCACTTCCTGCTGGGGTTTGCTCAGGCTCAACCCTGGGATGCCTTCCCTGACCACCTATTTTAAAGCTGCTTCTCCCATCCTTCATCCTCCCACCCTAGCCCCCTTCCTGCTTTGTTCAGGTACTCACCACCCATGGGATGTAATATAGGTTTTGTAAGTTCCTTTGCCTCTTCCCACTACAGCACACACAAGCTGCAGCAGTGGTGGGAGCTTTACTTGGCCCTTGCTGTATCCCTGAGCCTGGACCGGAGCCTGGTGCATCACAGCCCCTCACCCAACGTGTACTGAGTGGAGGACACAGACCCAATTGATGCCCAGCACTGCCTTCAGCAAATCACCTTTAGCAAATTGCTGCCTGCTGTTCATCACTGCTAAGTGGGGGAAACAATGCATGAGCGGTCGAGGCCACCACCTGGCCACAAAAGGCCCAGGCGACCTGCTTGATCATGCCAGCTCATTTGCCCTCAAAGCAGCCCTCAACATGGATCTAGGGCCCCGTTCACCTTCAGTGAAGACTACCTGAAGCTCAGAGAGGTTAAGTGGCTTGTCTGGGCCACACAGGCAGTGGGGCCAGAGTTCCAAGTCAGGTCCATATAACTCTAAGCCCCATGTCAAAAATGCAAAGGCGGTGGCATACTAGTGGACCTCGGTGGGGAGATGTCATTAAGTGTGGACTGTCACCGGATCGTGGGATGTTTATGTCTTTACCTGTGGTGGACACCCTCCTGCTCTTCCACAATCCCCCTTTGTGAGCTCCAAAGCCCCTCAGCTTCAGCATGGCCTTAGGGATTCGATGTGTCCCCTATTCGTTCTGTAGGGGACTTGTTAAAAGAGGCCCTAGAGGCCCACGTGGAGGCCATGGGGGCAAATCGTGAACACCTTGGAACTGGGTCATTTGGAGAGAAACGGGGGCTGGGAGCAGCTGGCCGCAGATCAGCTCTTCATTATCTCCACCACACCAGGCCCCCTCAGTCCCCTCCTGCAGGAACTTACCCCTCTGTGTGTGTGCTGGCCAGAAACTGAGTCTCTGTGGGTGCAGGGTGCAGCCCGTTGCCCCGAGTGGTGCCTGGGGAAAGAGTACCACGGCTTAGTGTAAGGTGGTGAAAGGGGCAGGGGAGCCCAGGGTGCTGCGCAGCTAGCTTAGGCCACATTCGCTGCTGAGGGCGCTGTACTGTCCACTGTACAGAACAAAGAAAAAGAGAGCAGGGTTTGGGCACCGGGGAGGAGACCAGGGATGTGACATGCATCCTTTTGTCCTATCATCCACCCACGCCTGGAGGTGGCCACCGGCCTGCGGGCAGGGAGCAGCCCCCCAGCAGCTGTTGCCAAGGGGATACTTTTGGGGAGATCAGCTGAGTGATAATGGGTATCAATAGATGGGGGGGGTGATCTCCATTGTCCATTCATTCCTGCACCTAACCCAGTATCGATTAACATTAATCATGGGCTATGGACGATGGCTTTGGGGTACCCAGTGAACAGTATAGAACAAGGCCCCTGCTCCCTGTATTCTAGAAAATGAAACATGCAATAAATGAATGAAGAAAATTTCAAGGAATGATGAATGTTATGAAGGAAATAAAACTGGGGAATGTGATGGAAAATGAAAGGCAGGGACAGTAGATGAACTACTGCCACCAGTCAGGTCACTCCGAGCTGACAGCATCTCATCTGAGACCTAGGGATAGCAAGTTGCCAGTCACGTGGTCTGAAGACTCATGGGAAAGGCTCCAGGAAATAGGAATTGCAAGTGCAAAGGCCCTGCGGTAAGGAAAGATGGGGCCAAGCGGAGGAGCCAAGGCAGTTGGAGGAGTGAGGAAGTAGGGATTTAGGAGGGCTTGAGGTGGGGGAGGGGGAGAGTGAGGTCAGCAAAGGCCAGGTCAGGTATGAGGGGCCGTTGCAGGGCTGAGTGCCCAAGAGCAATGATATAACTTTCACAAACCTCTCCAGGGCAGTAGAAAAGAAAGGGTGGCAGAGGGATGAAGAACGGAAGCCAGATGCCTAGCACAGGCTCTCACCCATTTTCCAACTGTGATGATGGAGTTGGCCTAGGCTGGTGACCACAGAGATGCTAGGAGTGAACGATTTGTGGATGTGGCTCCACTCCTCTTTGGAGAAAAGAGCTCAGGGCTACTTGGGGCCACACAGATTCTGGCAGATCAATCCATTAAACCACCTTTGTGGGGTACGACTTGTGCGTCTGGGACTGAGTGATGAGACAGAAATCCATGCTCCGTGGGGCTCATGTCCAGGAGTGGAGACAACCACAGACAGAGATGAGGATGTGACACCCTGTGTCGGATGCTGTTGGGCATGAAAGCAGAGAAGGGGACAGCGCTCTAGGGTGGGGACCACTTTCAAGATTGCTGTCATGTAAAAGAGACCTGAGGAGGTCAGGGAATGAGGCACACATCACCCAGGACAATGAAGAATTGTGGCAAAGGCTCTGAGGCAGGAGCGCATCCAGTGTGCTGCAAAGCAGGAACTGTGGGGCAGGAGGAGCCGAGAGAGGGGAGTGAAGGAGGTGAGGCGGAGCAGCAGGAGTGTCAGGAGACAAGGTGAATCACACATTGGGGAGGTGGGACTCCAGGAAAGGACTTTGACTTCTCTGAGTCAGGTGGGAGGCAGAACAGGCTGGGACAGGATTTGACTTCATTTTTTGAAGTGTCCTTCTGCTGACAGACTCTGCACCAGCCTTTGACGGTGTTTTTTAGATAAGAAAAATAGAATGAATTAAAAGTTTCTAAGGCTGGAATCACTGTGAAGGATCAAAGATCGGCTCTTTCACTTACAAAGTGACCTCACAGCAATGGTTCCCATCCAGGGCCAATTCCACCCCCAAGGGACATTGGACAATGTCAGGAGACGTTTTTGATCATCACAACAGGGGGAAAGGGGCACCATCCTGGCATCTATCGGTGCAAGGCCAGGAATGGAGCATCCTGAAATCTCAGGTCAGCCCTCTTCTGAGAGAAACCCTCCCACCCAAAATGTCAAAGGTGCCGAAATTGAGAAACACTGGCTTAAGTGAAAATTTTTCACCTCTCTGTATTTCAAATCTTTAGTTTCTATAAGTGGAAGAACAATTCTAAGATTTTGCCAAGAGGATGAAAGTCAACACACTACAAGCAGGGGCCAGGGCCTGGCTGAAGCACAATGGTAGAGCATTTGCTTCACACAAGGAGCATGCATGCATGCGCGTGCGCACGCACACACACACACACACACACACACACACCCTTACCTATATTAGTAGTAATAATAAATAAAGCAGAGACCAGCAAAATCCTCCTATGAAAGGCCAGGTGGCAAAATTTTCTGGCCTGGGGGGGGGGCCCATGGTTACTGTGGTCACTCCTCAGCTCTATCATTGCAGACAGATGATATGTAAACAGTTTGGACACTGGGATTTGAATTTCATATAATCGTCATGTCACAAAATAATTTTCCTTCTTTTGACTTATTTCAACCCTTTAACAATGTAAAAGCTATTTATTCTTAGCTTACTCACTGCACAAAAGCAAACCGTGGAATAGATTTGGTGGGCCATGGTGTGCCAAGCCCTGATCTACAGGCCTTGATGAAAGCTGAGTGTTGGCAAAGAGCCCATCAATGCTGTCACCCTCCAGAGAAAAGCCCAGGCAGAAATTGATGTCCCAGACAGCTCCCATGCTCCCCACCAGGCCATTTGGGTCCCCAGTGGACTTCAGCAGTCTAAAGGGCACCAGCTGCAGACACAGGCAAATATCGTGGCACAAGACAGGATCACTCCATCATTTCACCAAACTGCAAGACCACTGTGCCACCCACTAAAATGCCGAGCACCCCCTCTACTTCCTGACCAGGCATCAAACAGCACTTGATTTCTGGCAGCGCCAACCTGGAGCCACCCTGGGTCCCACCAATCCTCCTGCAAGTGATCTCCAAAGCCGCCAGGGTTTTCAAAGATTCTTATTAATCCTCCATGCTGAGACACTCTAGGTTGTCTGGGGTATCAGCTATCATTCCCACTACAAGGAAAAATAAATTCCACTCAAGCAGGCAAATTCCCTGTAGACCTTTGACTGAAAGGCATCGATACTCTGAAGCAGCTCTTGCAGGGAATAAGATAGTTTGATCTTTTATGTGGGAGTTTTTCTTCTAGAAATCAGCCCACACACTCAGCCACATGGCCTGGGAGGAAAGGTGTCAACCTGAGCCTCGGCTCTTTCCCTGCCTCAGTGACTTAAGGAAGTCCCTCCCCTGAGCTTGTTGCAATTTCCCTGTTGACATCAAGAGGGAACAAGATATCTCCGTGGCTGGTGGCATCATTTTTGCCACGTCTGATGCCAACCCTGTTGACCACCAGGCCAGGTCTGAAGGCTGAAAGTCAGGTCTGTTTGTGCCAGGCCATGTGGCCAAGAACCCCAAGGTTCAGGTGACAGGAACACATGTCTACACACAGTGCACAAGACCGAAGCCAGGGCACTGAAGCAAACAGCAAAGCACTGTTAATAGCACACTGAGGGTTGCGGGGCAAAGTCGCTCCACAGGGGATGATTCAACAAGAAGAACCCTGGCCCAGTGACCCCTGGCCTCACCCACCTCTACCTCACTGCCCTTCCCACCTGGGAATTCACCAGCACCTCAGGTAGAGCCCTCCTCCAAACTCCTTAGCCTCACCTGCTCTTTACAACCTCCTGGGTTCCACCCAGAGGGTCTGTTGGTGCCTCTGGAATGGAGCATGAGCCTGGGTATTTTTGCAGACCTCTGCAGGTGCAGCCAGGATTGAGCGTAACTCATCTGAAGCTATGGAGGGTGAAACTGAGGTTGCGTATTTCCCAATTTGCCTCATCTAAGGACCCCTCTGCTGGCTGCCAGCAACTGAACTGGAGAAGCTACCAAAAGACTGCAGGTAGTGGGGCAGCACCAGTACAAACACTGTAGGTGGCAATCAGCTTAAAGCAGGAGATGTGGAGGGGGAGACTCACTGTTTCTCTACGTAGATCCGTACTGTGAACCTGTTTTATCCCAGGCATTATTTTTCTAATGATGACAAAGGTAACAGAGATGAAGGGGGAAAATTAGGACAACCAAGGCAAGAACTCTTAACCATTTACCCAGGGGTCCACCTCTGGGATTCCTGTGGCCACAGTGGCCTGAGAGACCACGCAGAAGCAGGCTGGTGGGGCAAAGTCTCCAGAGAGACTTCTCTGGGTCCAGAAACTACAGGTCAGTCCCCAGCTTGGTGCTTATGTAAGAGCGTGCTCAAGTCACAAGGATTCTTGGGTTCATATCCGGTGGGAGCCTGGGTGCTTTCTTATGTGCAACCTCATATTTGAGCAGTCTTGTGGAGTCAGGCTAGGTTTACTGTCTGCTTGGGGAAACTGAGGCAGGTCAAGGTTGGGATCAAGAGGACCTGGTGGGTTAGTGGCAGAGCCAGGCTATTCCCAGGTCTTTAGATCTCTTACCTCTGAGTCTCACTCCTTCTCCAAGGCTCCCACCTAGCACTTAGTAGGTCTGTCCTCACCCTGATCCATCTAGTGCAACCCTCCCAGTATAACAGAAACAGCCTCGAGTTGGGCACCCAGAAGGTAAAGGGCAGCACAGCGAAGGTGAAACGCCCCACGTTAGATAGGTTAACATCTACTGACTGGTTTGCACACACAACACATTAGGCAGGTTAACATCTGATTGGTGCACACATAATAACCTCATCTTATTTTACAGATGAGAAGAGAGTTGGGGAGGGCACAGCGAGTGCAGAGTGAAGGAGGACAATGCTTAATCCGAGCCGAAAGCCAGCTTTGTGAATTGCTGTCTCTCAGACATTCCTATGCAGGCATGGATAGCATGCATCGTGGCCTTCTTGTGGCAAAAGAAAGGAGGAAAAAAATTCCAAAGCCAGGTGGGCCCCTCACCGGCTGAGGGGCGCTGGGCCAAACATCAACTGGAGCATCATTTCCTCCTTTGTCCCAGCAGAATGAGGATGCTGACCCCTGCAGGTGAGGGTGTCACGCACCAAGCGGCACCACCACTAAGGTCGCCATGCAGAGCACAGAACTAAGTAGGAGACCAGAGAGATGCTCAGGAAACCCCTCCACGGTGGAGCACCTCTGAGGTCTAGACCAGCAGCACCCCAGTTTGGCCTCTGCTTCCCTCTGCAGGTTCAGCAAATCATTTTGCCTCTCTGAGCCTCAGCTTCTTCATCTGCTAAGTGAGATCACCCACATCTCAGGGCAGCTACAAAGAGTGACACGTGATGGGCAGGAAACACAGAGCAGAGTATGGCCTGGGGCGCAGGGTCTTCAGAAAGGTGTAGCTCAGACTAGCATGGCAGTGGTCATTGCCGTAGACAAACCTTAAATATTGGATAGACTCCAGTCCCTCTCCTCCTCCACCTACACAAGTTTCCACTCCTTCACCTGTCCTGCCCTCACTTCAGGCCACCTGGCCAAAGCACAGAAACTGGGTGAAAAGAACATTTCTCTTTGCATTGGAATTAGGCTTGTCCTAGACCTCAGGGGCTGATCATTAACTCGTCCCTGCTCTCTGATCCTGCAGCCTGTGGAGGCCAGTGACTACCCAGCCACCCAGGGTTCCCCGACACCCCTCACCCTGCAGTGCTGGGGAGAAGACTGGAATCTTCCATACAATCAGTACTGCATGTGACCTTGAGTAAGTCCCATCCTTTGCCAGATCTCAGAATTTTCATTTTTACAGTGAGGGACTTAGCATTCAAATATTTATGTGACTTTTTAAAATTTTGATACTGGAGACAGAAGCCAGGGCCTCTCACACCTGCCAGGCAAGCACTGTGTCACTAAGCTGTGCCCCCTGCCACAGTGAACCGTTTTGTAAAAAGTCTCCTGTGAGGGGCAGAGTGACAGAGATGAAGGGCTGCATCTCCGAATCAAGCAGAAAACCTCCAAGCCACTGTTTTGCCACTGGATGACACGGGGGAGGCTCGTTCATTTTCTCTCTATTCCTTCCTCAACTTCCATTCCTCAAAATAAGGTCAAAGTTAGCTTCCTCCACTCCGACATAAGGCCCTTGAAAGAGCCATGCACAAAGTAAGTGTTTAGTGAACATCTGCTCTTCTTCGTCGGAAACTCAAAGAGTATGAAACAGAAAATATAGGCCAGCTGGGCTTGAAACAGCGAGGGCCAGGGCCCCGACTTCTTGTTGCCAACCCAGTGAGATTGTGACCTGATTCTCTTGGAGATTCAAGACCAGGAGAAAGGTTTGAAAACCATAAATGGGACAGGACAGCACAGGGGCTGGGGAGCCACAGTTTGCAGCTGGAATCAACTGTTACCTGTTTTGTGCGGCCCATCAGCTACAAATGGGTTTTCCTTGTGTAGATGGATGAGAAGAGCAATCCAGGGATAATATGCAGGTGAAAGCCACGTCTCCATTTTGGCACCCATAAATAACACTCTACTGCCACACAACTATGCCCACTGGGACTCTGCCACTGTCTTCTGGGGCAGAGTAAGTAGTGGCACCCGAGTGACCCACAAAGCCTAAAGTATTTACTGTGTGTTATCTACAGGGAACATCTCCAAGCCCTGCCACACAGCATCTCTCTCTTTCTATCTGGAGGACTTTGCCCTTGTGGAGATCCCGACTCTGCTCCCTCACCAAAAAATGAGATCCTGGACACAGTATTTCACTGCTCAGATCTCAGCTGTTATGCACCTATGTCATTTCTAAGTGTCAGGGAGGTCACAGAAATAAAATAAGCAGGACCCTTTAGTGCGTGATACTCATCCATTGTCAGCAGGTGACATCCACCTGGAGGGGACACGGATCAATACTGAACTTTTTTTTAAAAAATGTATTTAGTACAGGGTCTCACTACACACATACACACAAACACAAACACACACACACTCATGAAAGAAGACTTCAGGAAGAGGCAAGAACTGTAGGATGTGTTCAGAGTGAGGGGGACTATTTTGAAGACTATTATTTTGAAAATGTATTGGTAGCAATGCATCATCACTGTGATGCATTTTAACATTTAAACAGTCACTGTATTTTTTAGTACCACTCATATTTGAAAAGAGCATAGCTAGCACACAAAAACGGATGGTCTGAGGCTCATATTTGTTTAAAGCCAATGAGCAAAGCAAATAGGACGGATGTGTCATCCGTCTTAAGATGTGGCTTGCATCTGCAAGTCTCTGGTGGCATCTCTCACTGCCACCACTGTATTCGCACCCACACACAGGAAGGTAACACCAGGGAAGATGGAAATAGAAAATTACACACATCCTTTCCTCTTAGGTCCCCTTGACCAGATGTCAGCCAGTTGCAAGGGAGGCTGGGAAATTCTGCCAGTTGCAAGGGAGGCTGGGAAATTCTGCCAATTGCAAGGAAGGCTGGGAAATTCTGCCAATTGCAAGGGAGGCTGGGAAATTCTGCCTTCTCCATGCAGCCATGTGCCCATGTGGGGGTTCTATTACTAAAACAGCAAAAGAAGTGATGCTGGGATAAGCTGAAGGCCTCTGCCTACATATGCATGGTTTACAGCTTCCCTTAAAAGCACATTAATATCAATCAAAAGTGAAACATTTTAGCTGGGTATGGTGATGCATCCCTGTAATGCCCACACTTTGGAGGCTGAGACAGGAGGAGTGTCCAAGCTCCGGGCCAGCCTGGGCTCCATTATGAGTTCGAGGCCAGCCAGGATATATAATAACACCCAGTCTCATGAGAGAAAGACCAAAAGAATAATAGTTGTTAACAATAGATATTGTTGTAAATCTGAATTGTTCCTGGAATGGCCTCTCTCTGGCTTTTTTTTTTTTTGGCCCCAAATCTCTCTTTATGATATGCAGTATAACCTTCAAAAGCAAGGCAAATGCCAATACAA
>NDGM010956289.1:0-10434 GCA_002564305.1 Octomys mimax | reverse complement strand
AAAAAAAAAAAAAAAAAATATTTAAACTTTAATTTAATTTATGGTAGTTATTATGGCTTGTGTCTAGATGTCCTTCCAAAGCCTCATGCAGTCATGAGGTCATCAGTCATCCTTTTGGCAGGCAGCTAAATCTAGAGTTTGTGATTGGTTCATCGTCTAGTGCTGGGGTTGGCAGTATGAGTGATACACCTGCCCTAGAATGGGTAGGCTATGTACAATATAGAGAGGGAACTAGGCTTGCCCTCCCTTTTCCAATTTTGCTCTTGTTTTTGCTGTCTTCTGCCACCCCAGCTGCCATGGACAGTTGCTTCTCTGCCATGTGCCACCCTGCCTTGTAGCCAGCCAATTACGGACTGAAGCCTCCACAAACTGTGAGCTAATAAATATTTCAAGGACTGGCAAGATATCTCAGCAGACTGAGTGCCTGCTTAGGCAAGCTCAGGACTGAGTTTGATCCCAGCACCACATGCCATGTAGGCCCCGCTTCCAGGCACACTGAGCCAGCCACTGAGACTAAGCATGGTTGCACCTGCCTGGAATCCCAGTGCTGGGAAGGCTGAAAACAGGAGGATCACTATGAGTCAAAGCTGCGTAGTGAGACCCTATACCACATAACATAAAATAAATAAATACTCCCTTCATTTGGGGTAGTGGGTATTTTTTTTTAACAGAGAAACATAACTAAGACTTTAGTTTATAAACACTCTATCTTATCTTCCCTGGGGTAGTTTGAGTTCTAGTTGTTTGAAAGATGCCTCTAGGGGCTGGAGGAGATAGCTTGATGGTCTAAGTGCCTGCCTGGAAAGCACAAGGACTTAGATTAGATCCCAGGTACTAAATGCTGTGCAGATCCCAGAACCAGGCATGGTGGTACACGCCTGTAATCCCAGCACTGGGGAGGCTGAGACAGGAGGATGACTGTGAGTCTGAGCTGCTTAGTGAGACCCTGTATGAATAAAAAGATGCCACTATCTTTTAGTGCCAGGAACCAAAAACAATAAATGCCCCGCAATACCTGGAACAGGCCTACCTGAGAAATAACTGCTTGACCTAAGAGGCTGAACAAATTCTCTTGGACAGCTACTCCTTTACCTTCCACAAAGTTCCTTTTATCACAGAGTAGTGGGGATTGTTGTGAGAATGTTGAAGAGAAACCAAATGAAATTTGGCAACTTACAGGTTCATCCACCTTCTGTTCCACTCTACACCATCTCTTTTGAATGACTCAGTATTTAAGGTTCCATTTTTAACTTTCCATTCCTTCCCCTTTCCCTTCTCCAGAATGGAGTTCATTTATATGAAAGCAAGGTTTATTCAGCCTGGAGGTATAGAGGAGAGGAGAGGAGATTCTGAATGTGCAGGAATAAAGGAAAGGTCCTTGCATCCCTGCACGTGTCTTCATGCTGCTCTTACACCTTAATGTAGTCAAGTAGCATCAGTCTGTGTTTAGCTTCCTTCCAAAGCCACAACTGTAACAGGGATTTGAGTGTAGGTGGTTTGTTTGCAAGCTCATCCCAGGAAGCAGATATAAGAATGGGATTCTCAGACAGCAAAGGGAAGAAGAATCAATGCAAGAGTTTATTACATATGAAGCTACTTCTGGTTGGGACCCTCACCTGAACAGGCAGTGGAATGCCTGCCCTTCCTCCTGAAAGAGGCAAGGCTATGTGTTCCACCAAAGGATTCAGAAATGTAAGGCCATCCCCAGGAGCAGTAAGTCCACCCAGCCCAGACACAGGCTCAGGGTAGTCAGTAGAGACACCAGAGCTGAAAGAAAAGACCTGCAACTTGAATTGAAGAGAGAAGGTGTCACCAGGAGGTGAGTGAGCCAGTAGGAAAATTCCCGCAGAGGTGGATCAAGGGATGGCATGAGATACCACAGGCGGCAGCACAGTATCAAACTGTAATTTCCAAGTTGATTTCCTCATAGAAACTCAAAGATACTGTTCCATCCACTTTGAGCTCTCAGGATTACCAAAGAAATTGAATTCCTACCTTATTCTTGTTTCCTGGTAGGTAACTTGTTATTTTTTTTCTTTTCTTTATGGAAACTTACAGTATTTTCTTTCATTCTTAAAATTTTTTGACTTCAACAGTGGTATCCACTGGGAGTTTTTCCATCACTCATTTTGTGGGTCTCTCTGTGATTCTTTGCAATCTTAAAATTTGTGGTTATTTCAGTTCTATATTTTCTTTACTCCTCTTTATCTCTAGTTTCCTCTCTTTCTCTCCCTTTTCTCTCTCTCTCTCTCCCTATCATCTTCCCTTCATTCTTCATCTTTTCTCTCCAATTCATTTAGGAGTTCATTGGTCGCAGGTGCTTACTCTCTACTCTGCAGTTCAGCACACCTAATAAGTGTTCAGTGCTCAAAAACATTTAGCGATCGCAGCATCCTAATCCAGTCTTGTACGCACCACTTGTTCTTAACTGGTGTTGTACTGGCCCATTAAGTCTGACTTTTAATTACATTTATTTTATTTTTTTAATTCTGTGAGAAAGTATTGATTTAATATAAATGTTACATGGAAAATATTCCTCTGAGAACAAGTTGTAATTTAACAATCACTAGACTTCATCATTTGGTAGTACAAAACAGTAACATGTTACAAAAGTTTACTTCCATGTCTAGATAGTACATTACTTTGTGAGCATTATGGCTGTTCTTTCACTGTTTTCATATGGCACCTCCCCAACGTCTTCCTGCTGGGGAGACGGCCTTTAGGACTGTAGCCTGCCCTGGCCCCCTGTTGGAACCCTCAAGGGGCAGTGGCTGTCCTGAGAAGGTGAGCCAGTCCTAAACTGCAGCACTGCTGAGGAGTTAAAATAACAAGATTTCTGCTTCAACCTCAGGAACACACTGTGAGAGCATAAAGAGGATCTTCCCTCCCATTCTGCCGCTTGCTGTCACTGGGGCCCCTTGTGCCTCTGAATGGCTTCTTCCATTGTCCTGACAGCCCTTGCCCCCTCATCGCAGGTGAAGACCAGGAAATCCTCTATCCCAAGGTCCCAGGGTCCACAGAATCCTTCCCCAGTGCGCTGGGGGAAGATTAATTACATTCATTTTAAAGTTACTTTTCCTTTGCCGTGGACCTCAGCTATTTTATTGTTGACTTTGGTTCTTCTTTTAATGATGTTTGTTTTGCTTAAATGTTTGGACATTCTTAGCTATTGTTTGCATTTGAATGTGAGATTCCTGAGTGCTTTAGTGTGTAAGCACTGTTTCCAGATGTCTAGAAAGATTCAGGCTGGAGGGAGAGGGACTACAGGATGGAGAAGCAAGTAGCTGGTCTCGTGAGATGGGCCTCTCCCCTCTAACAGGGAGCATAAGTCCTCTGGAGTTGTTTCTCTCCTCTGGCCTAACTGTCCATCTGGGTTTCCTGGACTCCCACTCCAGATGGCTGTGCTCAGAGTTTGTTCTGGGGACAAATTCATCGATAAACTCCTCTCCCCTTTTCTCTCTTCCTATCTGGGCTGTCTGGATTTACTTCCCTGGGCTCTGCTCTGTCTCCCTGGGTTATTTCTCCTGTCTGGAGGTTTTATCCTGGGCCTAAACATTACCCTTGCACTCTACTCCAGAGGGAGCTGATGGGTTTAGCTATTCAGAATACAAAGGTTTAGCAATTAACCTGATGGTTGCCCCCAAAGCCCCTCCTGCAATCTCCATTTGTTGAATCTAAGCTTAAAATATTTCTGGAATTTCTATTGCTTCTGTAATCACCTTCTATTGTCTGTGTTGGAGGCTATGTTTTTTTCCTGCACTTATGTTTCTGCAATCTGATCCCATCTGCTTTCTATCTTCTAGGAATTTTTCAAACTCTCTCTAAGGAAAGATCTCTTTCTTGTTTCACCACCCCATTGTGGATCCCTTTATCTCCTCCTCCTCCTTTTGTTCATTCATCTTATTTAATCCTCACAGTGATTCAGTGGGAGAGGTACTTACTGTTACCTTGGTTTCCTGCAGGAAAACTGAGGATCACAGAAGATTAACTTCTTCAAGACGCCACAGTTAGAACATGGCAGTGCTTGAATCTGACCCGTGGTTCATACCGTGCCAGATGGGAATAAAGCTATACTCTCTGCCTTCTACTGGAGAGGCCCTTCTCTGCGCTTGCATCTCTGTTTCTGTGGCCCTAGTGTTCCCAGAAAATGGGAGCCCCAACAGGTTCAGTGCAGAGAACACAGACCTGAAAAGTATGGCTGTCACCAGAATCTATGTAGCAGGTTAGGCTTTCAACTCAAGAAACCTGGCCTAAGAGACTTCATCCTAATGCCACGCCACCACTCAGACTCAAGGTGCGCCTACTAAAACTCCCCCAATCACCCCATCCCAGTAAAAAGAAAGCACATCTCTGGGCTACGGCCACCTCATGCTTGCTGAGGAAAGATTGCCTCATGGCTGTGTATTATTTCAAGCAGGGCAGGGCAATTTCACTTCTCAAATCAAGATTGTGTATTACTTTATACAATGGAAAGTCTGCCAAGACTGTCAGTAAGCTACATGCACGTGACAGGACAGACCATGAGCAAGTCCAGAGTATCTGAGAAAGGAAGGGAGTCAGTTACAGCAAGGCCGGACCCACCCATGACACAGGGAGGCAAGAAGGCATGGCTCATGATCTGCCGCTAAAAAATAGAGCCACCTTCAGTAAGTGGGCCCTATGAGGTTTTATTTTTCTATTTGCAAGATAAGATTTCTCTAACTCTGATATTTGATAATTCTAAATAAACAGTAAATTGAGACATCAAAGCTTCATAAGTATTCTCAGCCTCCCTAGTCATTCAGAGCTCCAGTCACTGGACCTGTTCAGCCTCTCTTTGCTCTTGTAGGGGATCCATCTTGTAGGGGATGGATCTCACCCTCCAGCCACAGCCTTAGGCATAGCTGTGTTGTGCAGACATCATTAAATTATTTTCATCCAAGTCTTCCTCATCTCAGGCCACACCATCCCTTTCCCACACACACACATACACACTCACACACAAAAAAAATATTGGCCAATAATTATATTTGTTATTTTTAAGAATCTGTTTAGGTAAAATTTCCTACAGGGAGAATTTTCTGATACCCTTCCCAGGCTGAGTGAGACATCCACCTTCTGCACTTCTCCCTGCTGCATGGTGGGAGTCCAGGATGTGCCGTAGCACTAATCTAATTTAAACCTCACATCCTGGTGTGTGCATATTAGCTCTATTTTTACAGATGTGAAAACTAAAAGGCAACAAGATTAAGGAAGCTGCCCAACACTGCACACCATCAAGTCTCAGAGCCAGAGTCAAACTCGACATGTGTGCTCAGCCACCATGCTGGCTAACTTGGTAGTATTTTCTTTGTAAGCATAGGCACAATTTCTGTGATGATCCAACACCCCAGTGAAAAGTAGCAAGGACAAAGACCAGCAAAGCCAGCCATGCGCAGACTGGCTGAACCAGAGAATAGCCTATGTTGGGCCAATGTCTTGCCTCAGATGGGATGAGAGCTCAGGCATGGCCCCAGTGAGAGGACAATTAACTTGTCACAGAGTGGGGAGGGCCTTCCAAGCTGGCAGGTGGAGTTGAGCACAGACATCTGGGGTTTGTTTCTTCTTCCAAGTCATTGGGTATCTATCCGTTCACATCAGGAGATGGATGTCATGAACCGTCTTTGGGGGCCCCAGCTGGTCTGTAGGCTTGTACATTTCCATTCAATCCTCTCCTACTTGGAAGTACTAAATATGAGTTAATAAAGTCTGACCAGAATTATACTGTTTATAGCTAAATACTCCTCTAAATCTCACAGAGCAAAAAGTAGATATATAATGCACTTTTTACAATAAATTAGAAGACAAAAACAAAGTAAAATAACAGCAAGTCTCTATGTATAGGATTAGTCAAAGTTTTAAAGTAATTTTCATAATGGAAATATTAGACCCATACATCACTGTCATTTTTAACTAATATTTAGTTTAGAACTTTAAAGAGGTAAAGTAAATGGTTTTTTCAGTAAGTAGCTTACCTTACCTAAAGTTATTCTAGAAAGGATTATGACTAAAATTACTCTTAAAAGTACTGAAGAAAGAAGATGCAATAAAAAATAAATGTACATTATTTAAAATTATAGCAGAGTGGCTGAGAGGATGGGCTCTAGAGTTAAATTACCTGAGTGTAAATCCTGACCTTAGTTGATATGTCTCTGCCTCATTTTTCTCAGCTATAAAATAGAGATATCTACTTATAGAGTTGTACAAGAATTAAATGTGTTAATGCCACTGTTAGATAGCCCGACATATGGTAAATACTCAATGAACGTCAGCTGTTAGTTACATGTTGTCTATTGTTATTGGTGATTAAAAGATTAATAGAATAAATTAAATATTTATAGTTCTATTTTAATGTATTCCAAAGAAATTATGTGTATGTATAATACATATACAAACATTTACATAGACACACACACACTATAAATCTGGGAGGAAAGGAAATGTTGGAAAAGAAAAAGAGACTATAAAATCCTCATTTATTGGATGAGCCAATAATTCTTTTCAAATATAATAAATCAAATCATAATCAGTATAATTATATAGATGCAAGTTGTACTCAGTGGGAGATGTGTGAACTATTTCTTTTTCACATGACTTCTCTTTCATTATTTTTTAAAGAGAATTTTTAAAATAGTAAAAAAAAAAACATGAGATGATACAGAATTTCACTGAACAAAATGATAGGAATTCAACAGCGGTTGTTATATTGCATATGATTGTCTTCAAATTAGTTGGTTTTCTTCAGATATAAGCATGCAAAATTGGTCAAAAAAGTAGAAAAAAATTAAGGCTTAACTGTTCCTTTCAAGAGAGAGTAGCAATCTGTAGTACAAGTACCCACACTACCCTGTGTATATACATATGTATTTCCCTTCCTTCTTTCTTTTCTCCTTTCCCTCATCCCAGTTGTTCCTTCCTTTTGAATAGTTTCTTCCCCTTTCACAGTATCTATTGTACCTTTCATATTTTATTTACTCTTTCAGGATCTTACAAGTACTTTAAGTAGCCTGTCTGATGTTTGGAGACATTTGTGATACACTTTTGACTATCCAGTAGCCTATGGTTTATGATTAAGAGTCAGAATAGTGGTTATGCTTGGGGGAGGTGGCTGACTCAGTGGTGAGAAGGGAAAATGAAGAGAGGCTTTCTTAGCTGTGGGTAATATTTTATTTCTCACTGTAATTGTTGTTCACATGAGTGTAGGTACTGGTAAGTATGTTCTGTATATACATTGTACAGCCACAAAAAAAAGGTAAAGAAGCTCCTTCTGGGGAGTAGCATGGGCTGCATAGAAGTGAGACTTGAGTTTTGCTTTATTGGATTATATTTAACAATTGGTGTTTCTTTATCCTCAAAATCACCCTCTAGTGTTCCTCAGTAGTCAGGATGAATTAAAAGGCCATATACAGGATGGCGCTCTGTCCAAGGAGGCTCCTGGCCATATCTCTTCGGAACTAGGCTTGTCCCTGGGAGCCCAGTGGCAATTGTGACTTCAAGCAGCAGTAGATACTGTAAATGCTGCCCCTAGCTCTGAATGACAAGTCTGTCAGAGGAGTGACCCATACACACAGGACTCATCATTGTCAGGGGCACCATTGCCTCAGTTCAGACCTACATGTCAATTACTTCCTGGGCCAGACCCTGTGCTAAGAGCTAAGAACACAAAGGTAAGTAGATGGGGAAATGGAAAGTTCAGGGAGTCAGGAGTGATGGCAGACACATGATAGGTGGGGGAGCTGCAGTGTAGGGGACACTGAGCCAGTGCTACAGGGAGGGAGAGTGATAAGAGTCTCAGGGGTATGATGCTTCAACTGCCATCAACCAAAGACTGAGAAGGAGAAAGCAGAGAGACAGAGAGAGGAGACAGACAGACAGACAGACAGACACAGAGAAAGAAAGAGACAGATAGAGGGACAGGGAGAGGGGAAGAGATAGGAGAGAGAGAGAGAGAAAGATTGAAAGAGAGATTTCAAAGAATTGGTTTATGTGTTTGTATGGGGTAACAAAACCCAAAATCCATCAGGCAGGCTGACAGTCTGGAAACTCTTGGGTGGAAGCTAATCCTACAGCCCACAGGCATAATTTTCTTTTCCCAAGACACTCTTCAGGACTTTCAAGTGATTGAATAAAACCCTCCTAAATTATCAAGGATAATCTCCTTTTAAAGTCAATTGATTATTGATGTGAATCTCATCTACCAAATACCATCAGAACAGCATCGAGATTAGTGTTTAATTGAAGAACTGGGTACTATAGCCTCACCAAGCTGACACATAAAAGTGAGTATCACAGTTCAGTTAGAAAAATGTTTCCCTAGAAAATGGATAGTTAATGCAAGGCCCAAGTATGTGAGTGTGAGTGTGTGTGTGTGTGTGTGTGTGTGTGTGTGTGTATGGGTATGTGAGTATCTGTATGTCTATGTGTGTGTGCATCTGTGTGTCTCTGTGAGTGCCTATGGTAGACAGAAGCTAAGGAGGATACACAGAAATGGAGATGTGCAGCAGGAGGACAGAGCACAAGATGCGTGTGCAGAGGTAGACAGGGAGAACAGCTCCTGGGGGACTTTGCTGTGCTCTGAGGTAGCTTTACTTTGCCCTGTGGTCCAAATCAGGTTGATCGCCACAATGATCTATGACTCCCTTGCTGCCATATTTGGAAACACAATTTCTTTGACCCACCCCTCTGTCCCAAACTGAATAAACAAGATGAAATAGTAGCTAGTTTTACTAAAAGCCTTCATTTTGTTCCCAGTTTGACAACCAAGTTTGAGTAACTTCAGTTCAGTCAGTGGAAGCATTAAATGATAGGGTCTAAATTTTGTTGTTGCTTAACAATCCCTCTAGTTTAAGTGTTTGTAATTTTCACAAGGATAGGGTAATATTTTCATGTAGCTCCAAACAATGCAGATAAAATGTGCCTGAGAAAAACTTGGCTAAGGTGCTTCCCAGTACCCTTATCTTCACAGACACATCCTAACTGGGATCGGAGGGGCTGGAGCACTGGAGGCAGAAGGAAAGGGTGCTGTCACTGCCAGCTTTGTTTCCATGGAGATCCATTCATTCATCAACCATTCACTTAGTACTTACAGAGTCCCCAGTCCATGCCAGGCTTGGTGAGGAACAGGAAGAAAGTAGAAGCCAGCTTATAATTTTATAGATACATGAACCTGAAACACAGATTTGAAAAGAGCAGAACACAGACCTCTTTTATAGCAACACATGAGGTGAAATGCTACAGACAGTAAGCACACATGTCAAAGACCTATGCTTGTTTAACAAGGCAACATACAGTAGTTGTTGGTGGCCAGGCAGAATTAAATGAATGTTGTACTGGGCCTTCCTGGGTTCTTAACAATGTTAGCCTTAGTTATTAGAGTCCTGGAATAATTTTTAAGAAAGAAAAAAGGATATATTGCTTCCAGAACCTTTAATGTCATAATGTCTATCCAATTGGCATAGGAGACAGGACACCACATGTGCATACTTGAGATCCAAAATAGGTATTACAAATGAGGCTTATACCAGAAATAGAAACATTCTTTTCTCAGAACATCTTAGTCCTCTTTGAATGTAGAGCTCTTCAAGTGCATCCAGTGAAACTATCAAAGTCCATCGCCACAACCTCAAACCCAAGAGAAAAGTATTGTTTTGGTGGATACCTTCCTTTTTATAAGATCTGAGACCCTTGTGACATTTAATACTAGAGCCCTTCCTTCATTCTCTTGCTTCTAGTCTCAGTAGGCCAGATGCTCAGATTCACAAGGCTCTTGCATGTCAACTAGTAGAATAGGGAGTCTAAGAAAGTAGACTAAGCTTATCTTGGAGCTTTTGGTATTGTGTTCTTTGTCTTGTTTGTTTGTTCATTTTGAAACAGAGTCTCTTGAACTGTTCAGGCTGGCCTTGAACTTACTGTTATCCAGACTGCTCTAGAACTTGTAACAATCCTCTGCTTCAGTCTCCCGAGGGCTGACACTATAGGCATGCATCATCACTCCCAACCTTTCATAGGATGTTTATAAGATTTCTTTAATAAAGTGCAGAAACTAAGGATGGAAAACTGCTTAGTTCTGCAGCTGCTAGTGTCTCATCTTGCCTCAGCCCAGGGTTGGTCTTCCAACTCTAAAAGAAGACAGATCTCAATACTGAGGTTCTAACCTGAGAGGCAAACCTACAGCATGCTACTAGATGTCCCCATATTATAAAGAGAATCAATCCCATCACCTAATCTTGGCTTCCACAACCAACACTTGGAGACAGTAGGACACATTTCCTTTCCACTACTGGTACCACTGGTCACTCATTGCCTTTTCAGCCAGCTAATTTCAAGCCCATGAATTATAAGGGGACTCTCTTCTAGCCATTTTCACACACACACACACATACACACACACACACACACACACACACACACACACAC
>NDGM010956269.1:0-14062 GCA_002564305.1 Octomys mimax | reverse complement strand
TACCAATTTGATTTGAAACTGTCTCATTGCTATATGTCTCTCAATAAAATTATGAAAAAAAGAAAGAATGATATTTGCTGGTTGATCACATACAGAGATGGTGCAGAGGCAGGATTATAGATTTCTTACTTTAGCAAGGTGAACATTGCCATTAACTAATATACTGCAAGTGGAAGAAATGAGTTTTAGGGAAAAAATCAGCTTACTTTTGAGCTATTTGCATTTGCGAGACCTCTGGTGTTGATATCCAGAAGGCAATTGGAGATGTTTATGTAGAGCTCAGGAGGGAGCACGGAGCACCATATTGGTCTATGGTTGGCTCTTTAAAGCATAAGAGTGGATAGGCTTCTCCCTGGGAATGAGGGAGCAAAGAAAAGAATCCTCAGAACTTTGGAGGGAAACCAAGACAGTGGTGTCATGGAAATTAGAGAAGAAAATGTCATGGGAGTGTTGGGAGTGTCACTTCTATTTTACCAACTGAGAAGATTTAGCACCATTTGCAGCAGCATCTCCCTGTATGCACCAGAGACTAAAAAGCACACTTCTATCAGAAGGAAATATAAATTGCAAATACAGTTGACGATTTTGAGATTTAGAAAGAGAGATAGAAAGCAACAGTAGAACCAAAAGGTAGATTCTAATAGAATTTTTTTTTTTTTTTGCTTCTTTCTATCTTGTTTTTGTTTTTCTTTTTGTTGTTGTTTTTAGGGAGAGACGTATTTCTGAAGGGACACCCTTCCATTTCAAAGGAGTTAGTAGGTGGTCAGACACTCAAAATAAGACAACAAGGATGGCTTATAGTCCCAGTCTCGAAGGATGTGAGAAGAAATGAATTGTCATAGCACAAATGGAGTATTTGGTTTCAGGCAGGAGCAGGACAGTTCTTTCTGTTACCAGTTTAACGATAACCCACAACTGTCAGACCAACTCTTTCTGTTATCAAAAGAGAAAAGCAATAAAGGGCACACTTGGCTATGGACACATAAACATTGTGTGTGAGTGTAAGTGTGCATCATATGTGTGTGTGTGTGTGTGTGTGTGTGTTGGGAGAAAAGGTAGCTCTTTCCTTGAAACTCTTGTGCATTTAGAAATCTATGGAGAAAAGAGATAAAAAATAATTTGAATTACTTGTAAGGAAAGGGAAAAGGTTTTCAGAGATAAATTTGTAGGCACGGCAAAGACTTGGCTGAAGTTAGATGTGATGCATTGATGTCATCTGTAACTTGTCATTGTACGGTTCTCACCAGCAGAGCTCGTCAGGCCCGGTAAAGGTGTGGCCACAAATGATCCAGGTTCTGACATGCACGTAGAGGAGGAAGAAATAAGCAGGGCTGCTGAGAGCAGAGGAACCTATGCCGGACTGGGATTCTTGAGTAGAGACTTGAGCATGGAGAAATTAAGGGAAAACAAGGGAAGCTATTACGAGAGTAACGAAATGAGGAACTGAGAAGGGTGCAGTAAGACAGGGACATGTTCAAAAATGAATATTGAGGAGGTAGAATTTTCTGACTTTTGAATGCATTGTTTTAAAAATAAAGTACATTTTATTTCTTTTGTCAGATTTTAATTTTATCATATATATTATATATAATAAATATATATGATGGTTTAAGTAGTCTGTGTAAGGCACACAATTTGAGATTTGATAAGCATAAACATGTGAAAGTACCATCACACCCTCATTAACATTCTCCTCAGATATTTACTTGTTTCTTTACAGTGAGGGACAGTTATATTCTTTTTTCTTTTCTTTTTGGTGGGAATGCTTTTGTTCTACCTTCCTAACCACAGGTTGCATATGGTGATGTCATTGACTATTTTTCTAGAACAATGACATGATTGAGTAGTGAAAACGGAGACTACATGGTACAGCATTTATATGGACTTTTATGGAGAAAAATTGCCAAACCGTACTGTAAAGGACTAATTACTTAATGGATTCATGCAATATACATTGAAAACTAGTGATGGTATGCCAAGCATGGTGGTGCGTGCCTATAATCCCAGCGCTCTGGAGGCTGAGGCAGGAGGATTATTGCAAATTTGAGACCAGTGTGGGCTACAAAGTGAGCTCAAGGCTGGCCTGAGCTGCATAGTGAGACCTGGTCTCAAAAGACAAAAATTAATTAACTAATTAATTACAAAACTAGTGGTGATAAAAAGAGTAGCTAGTGGTAGGCTGCTTACCAGGAGATGGGAATTGTGTCAAGAATTGTTCTGTAGATTATTTCACTTAAAATGTTCACAACAGGCCAGAATTTAGAAAGAAAGAGATCGAGGTGGACCTTCTGAGAAAGAGGGCTGAGATTCAGGCCCAGGCAGTGGCTGCAGAGCTTGGGGTCTTACCCATGCACTTCAGCCCCATTACCTTATGGTTTCACAGCTGAGAACCCTGAGCAATATCTCAGACTAATGAAAACCAAGGATTTAAAGTCGGAGTTCCACTATGAATTCCATCACATTTCAGTGTGAAATGAGCATAGCGTGATACATTTTAAAGCTTCATGAACAGCATTGTAGAGGGAAGCTTGCAGCAAACCTTACCTGATGAAAAATGTTCAGTTTTTATTGTTACACAGGGAGTGTTTGCTGGAGGCGTATTATCTCACCTGCTTATTAACTTATATTTTGGTTTTAAGGAGGCGCCATCTGACAGGATCCAGTTGTCAGGATTAGATGTTGCTTAAAAAATGCTTGCATAGTGAAAAAGAAAATAATAGCTTTATGGCATATCTGGTTCAGATTTAATTTGCAAGGTAGCAGTTTCTGCTGGAGCACGTATGTGGTCTGGGAAAAAGGCTCGTGTGGCATGGGTGAGCTCCTAGCGTGGGAGGTTTCCAGGTGGCCCCACTTCACTGAAAAATCGTGCTGCAGAGATTTCCATGTCAGTCAACACCCCAAAATTAAAAGGTCCTAATCAAAAGGAATGAAGCACCTCTGCATAAGTCTTCATTATTTGCCTAAGATCTTATGTCAGCGTGCTTGGCAAGTCAATGCTGGTGGGATAGATGCAGAAAAGGCAGTGGACTGAAACAGCCCATTTCTACTGCTGTTAGTAAGTAAAGAGGAATTGAGGAAAATGTCAAGAACACTAATGTGCTTCTCCCTTGGAAAGTAATATTAAAGCATTTTTAAATTTTGAGGAATAAAGGTGTCTTGTTTACTTTTGGATATTTCCTGTCTCCTGTCTCTATAGTTTTAGTTTTCTTCAAGGAAATTTAACTGCCTGGAAATTCTTTTCTTCTTTTTCTCCTCTTTGTCTAGTTTGTCGTCTTACTCAATCTCCATTAAAGTTCAGCATAATTATAGTTTCCCCTAAAACTCATAAGTCATAGCTATTCGCTAATTTCTTTGAAATTGTATAGTTCTGGGTTCTTCTCTTTAAGAAAAACGACACTTCTTGGCCCAGCCCACTTGGTAGCTAGACACTTCCGTCCACTTCCCGGTCCTAGAAGGGTAAATTAAACATGAGCTCAATGGAACAACTGCTTATTTGAGCTAGAGAATCTTCAAGAAGGACGAAGATGGGGCAAATATAGCTTCTCTGCTTTAATGGTTCCATAACTCACTAGGAGGGATCAGTCACAAATGAAGAGCCACTCAACCAATAGCTATTACAGTAAAAGATCAAATATGATGAAGGAAATCATGCTGACAAAATTGGTCATGTCACTCCTTTCCCCCTTTTGTTGCTATACCTTCTGTAGTTCCTAAGAGAACCTCCAAAGCACAGTTGCAGGTCCGAGATGTCTGTGGATAATCGGTCCTCATGGCTACTCTCCAGCCTCACCTTTTGTCATCGCTGATATACGCTGCACTCAACCCTTGCTGGCCTGCTGCTATTTTTGGATATTTCAGGTTCTTTTATCTCTTCATAAATTTTCACATGCTGTTGTTTTTATTTAGTGTATTCTCCTCTTCTTTTCCAAATTCCAGTTCCTTGAACACTTTATTAAATTCCATTTTTTTCTAGGAGTCTCTAGCCAATGTAACTTGCTCCTTCTGGGAATGACACTTTCCGTGGTATTTTATTATTGTGTTCATTTTAACCAATTATAAATATATGTTCAGAGACTTTCCTCACTGGACTGTGACCACTGCAAAAGCAGGAGTTATGATGACATATCTGTGTGGCTAATGCATAGATGGTGTTTGGGTCATGGCAACTGGTAGAGAGAAACTAAGATAAGTTTGATATTTGCAAATGTGGTTTGAACCCTGGGTAGCATCTGACAGATGTTTCCTCTCCTCCTCTTACTCTGAGTCACCTAAGTCCCATCACAGCATTTTTCAGAGTCGTCTTCTCTTCTATAAAACGATATTTTACTTTCTACTCTGCATTTTGGAGATTCACTTTAAAATGATTCATAAAGATGTGAAATTGTACATGATAATGGGGGTCCTAGGCAATATTCGATACATGTACACATCATATAAAGCTTAACTCAGGCTAATGTATTTATTTGCAAGGATAAATTTCTTTCTGGAAAAAAAAACTCTCAAAATCCCTTCCTGTAGGTACTTGAAATGTGCAGCGCATTCTTGTTATCGGTAATGAGCTGACTGTGAAACAGGACGGCAGAACTTGCCCCTAACTGTGACTCAGGACATGCTGATTAACAATTCCCAACCTTCCCCTGCCCCTGCTCTCCCCAGCCATTGCCAACCTCTATTCTACTCTCAACTTTTGTGAGAACTTTTCAAAATTCCACCAATGAATGAGAGGACACAGTACTTGTCTTTCTGTGTCTGGCTTATTTCACCTAGCATAGTTATCTCCAGCTCCATCCATGTTGCCATAAAGGATAGGATTTCTTCTTCTTTTTTAAATGCATATTTTCTTTATATATCCTCAGCTGATGGACACCTGGGCTGTTCCCATGTCTTGGCAATGGTGAATAGTCCTGCAGCGGGCAGGGGAGTGCAGAGATCTCTCTTAGGCGTGGTCATTTCATTTCCTCTGTGTACAATATATGCCAGGGAGTGGGGTTGCTGGATAACAGGCTAGGTCTAATTTTAAGTTTTTGAGGAAACTACATACTTTTTTTCCATCGTAGCTGGACTACTTTGTATTCCTAGAAAGCATGAAAAGTTTTACTTTTCTCAATGTTTTCATCAGCACTTGTTAGCTTTAGATTTTTTTACATAATAGCTCCTCTTATTAATATGATATGGCTTAGATTTGTATTTCCTGGGTGATTATTGATGTGCATTTTTCATACATCTGTTGGCTATTTGCATGTCTTTTTCTGGGAAATATCTAGATAGATTTTCTAGAGTAGAAATATCTAGATAGATTGCCAATTTTTTATTTTTTGTATTTTATAAAAGGGTCTACAGGGTCTCATTGCACAGATTGGACTCATAGTGATCCTCCTGTTTACAGCCTCCCAGGTGCTGGGATTACAGGAGCATGCCACCACACCCAGTCTCAATGCCAACTTAGCTCACCCCTCCACCCCTGGGGGAGGTGGTGCAGGGCAGACAACACAGGCCTGGGGACTGACCTCCCAGCCCCTGTCTGCCTAAGCAGGCCCTTTAATTCACTGAGCTATTTGGCCAGCACTAGAATGCCCATTTTTAAATTGAATATTTGAAGAGCTTGTTATTGAGAGTTGAGATTTCTTATAAATTCTGAATATTAACTCCTTGTCAGATATATAGTTGTGAATATTTTCTCTCATTCTATATGTTCTATTTCTATTCAGTTTGTTGTTTCCTTTGGTGTGGATAAGCTTTTTAGTTTGCTAACATATTCGCCTATTTTTGTTTCTATTTCCTGTACTTTCATAGTCTTGTCCCAAAATTTCTTGCTCATTCCTGTATCCTGAACTATTTTTCCTATTTACCACTAGAAGTCTTATAGTTTTATATCCTACTTTTAGGTCTTCAATGCATTTTGAGTTTTGTTGTTTTTGGAGACCAGTAGGACCTGTGTCTGCTTTAATTTTTCTGTATGTGCATGTCTAGTTTTCCCAATACTGTCTGCTGAAAAGACAGGCCTTTCTCCAGCGTGTAGTCTTAGCACCTGTGTAAGAACTCAGTTGACTGGAGGTGCCTGGGTTTATTTCCACATGGCCTGTTCTTTTCCATTAGCCTATGTGTCTGTTTCTGGGCCCCCATCTAGATCATTTGATTACTATAGCTTTGTAGTAAGACATGAAATCAGATAGTGTAATGTCTCCTATTGATTTTTTTTGTCTAGCTAGATATAGTTATTTGTGTTCTTTTTTGTGATTTTATAGAAACTTTAGACTCTTTCTAATACATAAAGAATGCCATTTATTTTTAACAGGAATTCTATTGAATCTGTACATTACTTTGGGTAACATGGATATTTTAACAATATTACTTTTTGCAGTATTTGCATACCATTTCCAGGAATGTGAAGTGTCTCTCTACATTTTGTATCTTCAACTCCTTTCTTCAATGTTTTGTGATTTTCAGGGTAGATATCTTTCACCTCACTGATTAAATTTATTGCTACATTTTCTTTATCTATCTATCATCATGTCTGTAGTTATTATAAATGAGATTGCAATTTTGATTTCTATTTCAAATGATTTGTTGTTGGCACACAGCAATGCTATTTATTTTTTTATCCTGCAATTTTGACAGTTTCTGATTTTGGGGGGTAATGGTTTTGGAGTTTTCTATAAATAAGATAATAGAAGTACAAATATTTTGACTGAAAATGTGTATGTATTTGCTTATTTTCTGTGTTACCTCAGTAAGCACTGAATTACTGATTTTTGAGGGTCTATTATGTCTGGGTTCCTCTTGGATGAGCTGGGGACACAACTGTAAGATGGCTTCACTGCCCTAAGGAGACAGCACTTGTTAGCCAGTTTGTTGGTGACTGGGATTTGAACTCAGAGCTCCTCACATGCCAGCCATGTGCTCCACAACTGAGTTGCACTCCTACCCTGAGAGTTTACATTCTAGTAAGAGAAAAGACTAAGTAATAAAATAAAAAAGAACTTTTGGTTCTCAATTTCTTACACTTAGCGTGGTCCCGCACCACTGCTTGATTGACTGTAAGCAGCTGTGTTATGCTTCTACTGTGTACAACCTCAACCGGAGGAGTCCCAAGAAGAGGACACACTCAGGTCAGTGGTGCTTCAGCTTCCTTCGAACTGTGCCCTAAGGGCAGCTGCTGCGTCACCTCTTGTTGGGTGAATGTTGACATTTATTCATAATGTCACACTCTTAACCTTAAGCACACATGTGTAGAGCAAAGGGTTGGGAGGGCTGGCCCACGCGGTCAAGCTCTGCAGGGTCCTGCCCTTCACCAGCTATCCCCAGGCCAGCAATGACCAGGCCATGGACGGCTTCTCAGCCCTCCAGCTTTTACATGAAGACTTCAATTGTCACCTATTTTGATGATACCCTTTGTTTATTTAATTCTTTCTTAAAGATTTTTTATGCCACTTAATTTATAGCTTGCTTTTAGTTGTGAATTTATGGTTCACACTTTCTCCCTAAGCTTATACCATCTGGGCTTTCCTGTTATACTTTCAAATATAGCTATGTCCGCAAATTTTCCACGAATGCCTTATATTTGGTAAGTGTGTCATGAATCCTGACTTATATAATCTTATATCTTAAAGTATCTTGGAAGTACTATCCTAATATTTTGGAAAACATTTATTTTTTAGTTCTTAAATAGGTAGTACACATAGAAGTGTACCTTATTACATGCACCTATGAATATGCAGATGGCAGAACAGACAGACAAATCATACAGTTACTTTCAAAGTTTTTGACTGGGGCCTGGGAGATAGCTCAGCAGCGTAAGAGCCTGCCTGGAAAGTGCAAGGTCCTGAGTTCGATTCTTGGTACAAAAAGCAAAAACAAAGAGCAGAGAAGTTGACTTTTGGGGTTAGATTCTCTGAAAATCAGACCCATGACACTTGGATCTTTTATGTTGTCAGTGACAAATGCCTGCAGGGCTCCTTAACTGTATAATTCCTTTGAAGGCACTGTTGACTGTGGAAACGAGAAAGGTTTTTTATTTATTTATTTATTTATTTATTTATTTGGCGGTACTGGGGATTGAACTCAGGCCCTTGCACTTGCCAGGCAAGCGCTTATTCTACTAAGCCATTCCCCAGCCCTGGTTTTTTTTATTGATTTATTTATTTTTTACTATGAAAGAACTTGGGGAGGACAAAGCATAATATATATGTACAAGAAACTGTCAAGTGTAGGAGAATGGCTACAAATAACAGAAGCTGGGCTCCCTGAGGATTTTCCACCGTGTAGCTTTTGACTCGCACACTTTCACAGACCAATTTATTGAGCACATATTATTTTTCTATTTTATTATTTCTGTTACTAAAACTACAGCTCCCCTCAAAAAATATTAACTATTTGGACAAATTTGCACCATTAGGAAGTGACAGACTTGGGACTGAAATTTTCATTTAACTGCAAAGTTTTCTTCTTCCATTAGGGATATAATGGGAAATTATTTAGAATTTAATGGGGCAGGATGTCTGTATACTGTCCAAAGAACACTTTTAGAGATACTGGGAGTGCTATTCTTCTGGAATAAAATGCTTGATGTTAGAAAAAGGCTCCAAAGGTCACTCAAGGTCATTTACTCCCATTGTCAAGCACTTTGCAGAAACAAGCAGGGCCATCAATATTTCACCTATAATACAAATTAAGCGAGGAATAGAAATGCGAATGTTTAGAACAGAGACCAAATAGTTCAGCGGATTATCTCTGTGGCAGGACTAGGCAGTGGTGGATTTGAGGGGTGAGAAAAGTGCTAATATTATAAGTGACTTTAAATTTAGCAGTTTCATCTTTGTATTTTCATGTTTAATCAATTACTGAAAAATAATGCTAGGTGTTGATTCAAAGATTTGATACTGCAAATATTTTACAGTGAAAAATCAATGTTACAAAAGCTTGAAAATTTAATTTTGTCTTTTGAAAAGCGTGGCTGACCCCTAGATTAAACCTGTTGCCCGCTTGTTCCTTGCTTCCTCTCTCCTTTCCTTTCAGTAATGTTCTTTTTACTGCAAGTTGCCCCACCTCCTACAGTGTAGGGCTCAAGTCAGTTGTAAAAATGATAAAATCTTGCATTTGATCAAAAAATGCAGACAATTTTGTATTTTTATTAAATATGCAGGGTTCTTTTCCTTCATAATCATCAGGCAAAATGACACTCCAGGAATGTATATCGTATTTATTCTACAGTTGTAAATGTGCCTTCAAATAAGATATTTTATCTCAGTTTTGGAGATAGAATCATCTTAGGTCATGTAATGTTCAAACAGCTGTAAGACTATTTTACAGAAAATAATGACTGGAGTCACCCTTGGTGTCCTTTGTATGGTGTTTGCCCAGCATATTGAAGCAGTTGCAAAAGTCTGGTCTAGGCTTTACCTTTCATTTATCCATTTCTTGCTTAAAGTCAAAATCTACCTACTGATTTTGTTTCTATATTTTCTAAAATACTGAGTTAGCAGTTATAATGTAGCTAGAGCTTCGTCAGCCAGTCATAGAGTTTTTCTGGCTAGAATTTAATCAGGATGAGGTATTGCCTTTAGATGGTCTGAATGCCCACCTGGCACTCAGAGATGACAGTACCCTCTCATAGCTTCTGCACACACCGTGAGAAAGAAATGGAGACTAATTTTGGCCATATGGATTCCAGCAGGTATCTTTTAAAAAGCTTGTCAGATGTACTCATGGACCTGAAAACTGTTTCCTCTTACAGTCCTTTTTCTTAAGGCAAATAAGTTGAAGGAATTGTAATTGTCTAGTGTAGTGTAGATCCTCATTCTGTTGTGTTAATGAGTAAGTTTCAATATTTGGTTTTAGCAATGAAAGAGATGCTGGATAGACAGTTGACACAGAGCCGCTGAGATACAGACCCTTGGCCATAGCAGCCGGGGTGGGAGAGGGCTATGGAGTTCGAGCAATGTGTTATCATTTATTTATGGAGCAGACACTGGCTAGGTTCTCATAAGCCCTATTACTGTGTATGATTATTATTTTAAAAGACTGATTTTAAAATTCTGAATTCTTAAACTGAATATTCAAGTCCTTTAGAAAAAAAGTGAAGCTATCTTTATCATGTAAAAGGAATTTAATTTCTCTATGTACAAGACTAAATAGATTTTGAATAGTTTTGTATTTTTATAATATAAAATAAAATATCAAAAAAAGTCTATTGCCAAGAAATAGGCATTAGTTTGGTGACAATATTCATATTAGAAGGCTATTAGTACTCTCAGTAAGTATTAAAAAATAATATGAGCCTGAGATCATTCTGCATCAACATCATGTATAGGATGCAAGACAAATTCATGACTAATTTAAAACAGCACAATATCCATTCATAGGTTGATGGGCATCTGGGTTGTTTAAGAGGAGCTGAAGGGACGGGAGGGCATGAATGGGAGGAATAAAAAACAGAATAAGGCACATCACATACAGGGACAACTCCATCATGGTGAATCTGATCATTATATATAACTAAATTTGAAAAATATAAAATTATGTTATGACATTTAAATGTAACTGGACTCTAAACACTATACTGTAGTTTCTCTTATTATGACTTATCTTCTAAAATAATATGATAGTTCATGTACAGATGAAACTTAAAATTCCTGTTGTTACTATGAACTGACTTTATTATGTCCTGGGTGTTGTTTTAAAAATCTATTGAAGAATAATTAAAAACTTACAATGTTACTACAACTTATCATTTTAAGCCATCAATTTTTAGTTTTACTCTGGATGAGGGTCTAGATAAACGTATTTTTATTCACTGTGAAATATAAGACATGCACAATCTTGACAGATTTGGCTCCATTAATACACGTAATCCTTTTGTAATCCATAGCACTGACTTAGCTTGCCTAAGGTTATAATAGAAGAGATGATTGTCTGACAACATGGGTAGAGATGAAGCCAGCATTTGAATCTTATCAATTTCCTGTTTATGGAAAAGTTAAACATTTCACATTACTTTTCCCCTCTAACTGAAAGCAAAGCCAGTCACCTTCTAAATGGTATGGTAACTTCAAAGGCAAATCACTGCTATTTTCTAGTCTTTTTTCCCCCTCTAAAAATTGTTGTCCTACAAGGAAATATATTAAGATACACTGTACAGACCTTTTTCAATGCTTAGTCAGTTTGAAGCCTCCAGAATGGTGATGAACCTCAGCGGAGCGTTTCTTCTTTGCTAGGACAGCAGAGTTGACTTTGCCTGTCCATTAGAAACTGCTTGGTCCGTGGTCACTTTGCAGCAACTGTGGCCTCAGACCCTCATCTGGCCTCTTACTACACTCAGCTATATTTGGTAACTGAACTCATGTTTCAGCAGAGAGCCACAATCTGGAATTCCAGCAGTCGAGTGGGAAGCAGCCCCAGGCCTGAGGGCTGGGTTCTTAGAAATTAATGCCACCTAGTATAGAAGGAACTATATTTATGGATCTAATAAACACAAAACTTAAAACAGACACTTTTGTACTCTGGTCCTGTAGTCAAAAATCACATTTACCTCTTTAACATATTCTTAACCAATTACTAGTGTGTGATTTCAGATAAAAAAAGTCACATTTTAAAAGAAGGTATTTAATTATAATCTTCTTCTCTGATATTTAACTTTTAGTCACATAGGAGATTGTCCTAACAGAACATCCAGTAGCTATTTAAAAAGTTAGACACCTGTTAAATTAGAGTTCCATTTTCTTACTTCATGCTGTTAATTAAAAATTATGACTATGATGTGTATTGAGACATTGTCCAAAGTAGGATGAACGAGGCGTGACCGTGCAGGGACTGACTCTTATACGTGTTGCAACACTAAGCTCTTAGCTCACTGCTTAGCCCATCGAGAACATGTAGTGAAGATTGGCTGAAGCAAAGATGGTGAATGAATAACGTTCAAGACAAGTATGAACCCTACTATAGTTGTAAAAATGTTGCACAACCCTTTTATTACATTTTTTTCAGCATCTCATTGGAACATGGGCTAATACCATGATCTTGTAAATAGCAAATGGAAATAATAAGAAGTCTTTCCTGATTTGAGGTAAGCTAGCAGAGCCAAAGCTAAGGAGCGAAAATAAGCACAAAGCAGAGTTCGGTGAAGTTAACCTGGAAATGAAACGCTGACTTTTCTGTTGCCTGGATAGTATCACCACAGCTGATCCGGTTTTGTATCTGAAGAATTTTTTTCTTATAATGAAGTCTTTATAAAGCTCTGTCCTTATACTTTATAGCGAAAACTGGCCCTTTAAAACTGGTCCTCCTTAAAATTGGTCTTTGCTTCACTACATGCATTCATTAGTGTTTTAAATTTTATTTTTATAGGACAAAAATCCTTAGTTGCTTTTCTTAGTCTGAAAGTTATACTGTACATTTATATAACAAAAATCACAGACTGTGCAATTTATAAAGAGTCAAGATTTACTTTTCACATTTCAGGAGCCCTGGAAGTGCAAGGTCAAGGGCTTGACAGGTCCACTGTCTGAGTAGGGTCCTGTCTCTGCTTCCAGGATGGTGCCTTGAGAGCTATGTCTTCCCGAGAGGAGGGATACTGTGCTCTTGTAGATGGAAAGGTGAATGGGGAGACAGATGTGAAACTCCTCCCATGAAGCTCTTCAACAAGGGATGGAATCCCTCTCATGATGGCAAAGCTCATGAATTACCTCCCAAGGACCACATTCTCCAATCCAGATGCACTAGGAGTTACCCTTCAGCCTAAATTTAGCAATGGCTAAACAAGTGTTTACATTTTCAGTGTTTACAAAAAAAAAAAGGTAATAAAAATTGGATAGTAGAGAAACTGAGAAGACAGAAGGCGCTGGACATGAATGCCGTTGTTGGAAAGTGATAAACAGGTAGATGAGTCTAACTACATTGCAAAATTTAAATGTCTGCAGAAGGAAATGCTAATCAGAGTGAGTCCCAGAGTCCCCAAAAGGTGCAGAAATTGGAGGCACTAGAACTCTCCTTGGATATAGCTTTAATTGGCACCTGTGGATGTTGCTGGGAATAAGAAAGTCAGGATGTGAGACTAGGATTGAGGGGAAAAATTCCTAAGGAATAGTTAGACTTTATTTTTCAGCTTACTTTTCAGGCATCCATAATACTGCTCATTCTCATGCTCAGAGAGGATGGGAGGGGAGCTCTCTGGGCTCCAAGAATGCAAAACACAGGAGATGGAGGGAAGGAGGCATAGGAGGTGGTCTGGAAGTAGGGGAGGGTTGGGCCACAGGAGGGCATGGAAGCCTCATTTGTATCTAGGACTTTAATTAATTTTATTTTTTTTGAGAAGAGTAATGATCAGAATATAGAAAAATGGTAATATCTGATACATCTTGGTACTGTTGTGGATATTTGTTGCATTTGTTAATATATTTTTTTGTATCTGAAAAATGCCACACTCAAAAGTAAACGAGACCTACCTCTAAAGGACACTATCTGTTTCAGAGATTATGGGAATCAAAACATAACCTCTTCTTCACCCTGCTCATGGAAAGAATTACTGATATTAATCAAGTGGTTGAAATGCTACATGTATAATAACTTTATTGTTGAACCAGTTATTAATTTCAAAATAATTAGATGTTCTCTGTACTACATAACATAACCTTCCTTTCAATGTTTTAAAAAGATTGTACTGTTGTTAGTGAATTTTGCAGGAGCCACCAGATTGCCCATCACTTGATGGGTATGTGAAAGGTGCTCATGCTAATATTTTTCTCTTATTAAGGCATTACCAGAAAGATAAATATTCTTGCAGTTCCTAGAAAAAACAGAGCTTGTTTACAGCACAGTAAATGTTTGCTGCATGGTCTGGCAAGAATAAACGTGAGTGTGTTCAGTGGCTCAATTTTTTTGTTAGTGTTGTGGCAAAACTCACAACTAGCTGAAAAATAAAACATTATTTTTTCCAAGGAATACTGCACACCCAAGTTTTCTTATATTTAATATTTCTTTTTTCTCATGAAGAAGGTCATAATTTTTAAACAATAGAAATACAAAGTTAGACACACATGTCAAGTCTCCCAAACAACATTTTTTTTTT
>NDGM010956262.1:0-19187 GCA_002564305.1 Octomys mimax | reverse complement strand
CACTGCCTCCTCAGCTCACTGAGCACAGGATGCGGGGCCCGGGAATGAGGCCCTCCAGGCAGAGGGAGGGGTACATGGCAGAAGTGACCCTGGAGCCTTGTGCCAGAGACCCCCTGGTGTCGGACACAGCTCCTTCCCGAGTTCACCGAGAACAGGGCAACAGACACCCAAGTAGAGCCAGGGCAGGATCCCTGAGCCTACCTGCCCTCCCTGGCGTGGGAAACAGTAGAGAAGTAGGGGCTGGTGGGTGTCCAAGGCCACCTGGGTGCACCTTGACTCTCAGGAGTCTCCGGAGAGCAAGGGGCCTCGGTCGGCACAGGTGACAGCGTGGTCTCTGCAGTAGCCTGGGCGGGGCCCTGATGTTGCAGGGGAGCCTGCCCTCACCCCCAGAGCACCTGGCCCCCCAGTGCCAGCTCTGGGCCTGCTGGATCCTCATCCCTCTGTCTGCAAACTGTGGCCTTCACCTCCCTCCACCGGTAGACCTGCGCCCACTGTGCCAGCCCCGGCGCAGCTGGCACTGGTGCAGCTTTCCACGTGCAGTGTTTCCCTGGCTGGGTCTGGGCCACGCAGCCCCACCTGTGCGCTCTGTGACTCCTCAGCCTCCCCTGGCACCCCCAGCCCGCCTGCTGAGCTGCCCAAGCATGGAGAGGTGGGCGCTCCCCAGACGTGGGGACAGGACAGGGTCTCCAGTCCGCACGGGTCCTTCAGCGGGATGGTCCAAGACGGCAAGGCAGGGCCCGTGGTGAAGCCAGAAGACGCCAGCAGCGCTGGTGTCCCGGCCAGCTGGGATATGGGAGCTGTTTGGCCCCAAGGTCAAGGCTCGGTGCTAATGGGGCAGAAGCAGGGCCTGGTGATGAAGGGGACCACGGCACTGAGCAGCAGGTGCCCTCCCGCGCCTGGGACACAGGTGTCGCCACCCTTGAAGCAGACATAACCTGAAGAGGGAAGCTGTCCGAGCCTGCAGGGGACGCTTTGCAGCTTCGCACCATGGGAGCCCCCTCCCCTGCCGGCCGGGCTCACAGGCTCACCCTGTGCCGCCTGTGAAGGGGAGAGGATCGCCCCAAGGAGCCTGCCCCACGCAGGCCTCCAGGTAGCCCTCCTGACAGCACTGGGTGCCGCGCCATCTCAGGCCCTTGCTGCTGCTGGCGTGTTGAGCGCGCTTCCATCCCCATCCCCAGGGCCCAGACATGGCTCTGAAGACAGTAGTGTGCTCCGCGGAGCACCACATCCTCAGCGGCTGCCCTGCGCGACCCTGGCATACCCGTGCCCCAGCCCCACCTTGGGCCTCGCCTGGACTGCCTTCCTGCACCTCTGCCCTCCGCTAGCACCTACTTGTCCTGTGGCCACTCCTAGGCTGTCCCTTGGGTGAGTCCAGACTCTTCCCCTTCTCCCCACCCATGCAGCTACCTGCCCTGGGATGCTCTGGCAGAGGTCCTCAGATGCCAGGCCGCTGAGCTGGGCAGCCCCACCCAAGCCCTGCCCTCCCTGGGCTCATGCTGCCTGGGAAGCCCTGAGCAGCCAGAAATAGGAGTCATCTTGTGTGCCGAGGGCCACCAGGTAGGAGCTACGCCTGGGCAGGGGCAGGGAAGGCGCAGGGGTGGCAGGGACAGGGTCTTGGGGTGTTCTAAGCGGACTGCCGTGTTCTAAGTGGGCTTGGGGTGTTCTAAGCGGACTGTTGTGTTCTAAGCGGGGTTGGGGTATTCTAAGCGGACTGCCGTGTTCTAAGCGGGCTGCCATTCCTAGCAGAGGAGCGTCTGCTGTGTGGCACTGTTTCCTTGCCCTGTGTCCTTGCGGTAGCCATTTGGGCGTGGTGGGGACTTGAAGTTACCATGGCCCCAAGCCAAGACGCTGCCTGCTCACCCATTGTCCAACCACTGGGATCCATGCAGTGGCTGCTGGATCCCACAGCCTGGGCAGCTCCCGGCGCAGGGGTCTGCATTGTGCCTTTTGGCCTGGGCAGCTCCCGGCGCAGGGGGCTGCATTGTGCCTTTCATTGACTTTTGCAAACTCGTAAACTGAGCATAATGAGATGCCTGTGATGCTATGCCAAGAGCCCTCCGGGCCAGCTCGCCACAGGCCTAGGGCCGCCTCTGGGCCCAGCCAGGCAGGCAGTGCCTCGTTAATATGCACGTTAGCGGGGATAATTGGGGGAACGCCAGCTGGACGGAGCCCGGCAGCAGTGGCGTCCCCGTGCAGCTCCGGCCGCCTGGAGGAGAACAAGAACCAGGCCCATGTCTCCTCTGTTGCCACTATAAAGAGCCATACGCCGTCACGGAGCAGGCGTTTGGCCAGCGCAGGATGCCGAGGGCCATAAGTCACTGAGCCATTCGTCCCCGGCTCCCAGCGCTGGCAGGACAACCAGACAGCTCAAGCCTGCCTGCTCTTGGAGAGTGAGGCTAGGGTCCTTCCGCCTGTAGCCTGTGCTGTGGGGCAGGGTGTGGCGTCCACTCTGGGGGATGTGGTCTCATGACCCTGGCTGCCCTTCCCAGGGCTCTTTCTGGGTCAGCGTGGTGGTCCCAGCCGTGGCCACCTGGGTTGTGGTTGCCTGCAAGAGTGTAGGAGCTCAGCTGCCTGCTGTGGATGACGCCAGGGTGACCTGGGCCAGCTGGGAGAGGGTGGTGGGCAGCCCTACCTAGAGGACCAGGCTGGGCATGTGGCCCCTGCACATGAGGGAGTGGTGGCTGATGTTCTGGGGAGAAGATTCTCTGGTCAGTTGATTCTTCCAGGAACCTAGAGGTGGGTATCCTGCTGTCCCCGGTGCCCAGTAGGCAGACAGTTCTGGGGGCGGGTGCAGCGGCTGCTGCCCTGCCCTCCTGAGGTTGCCAGCTCACGGTGCACCTCGTCCAGGTACTTGGGGACACGTACCTCCTTACCAGCTCCTGCCTCGTCCACCTCCAGGTCCTTGTCTTACTGCAGAACAGATTGGGACGCTCATGTGCCGGGACCACATCGTTCCCTGCTGCTTCCCGACCCCTCCCAGTCTCGTCTAGAGCGGTTGTGGCGGGCGTGACGCATCCCCAGGCTGACTGACTTTTGCTGCACACGGGGTGCAGCTTAGTCCTCAGGCCACACAGAGGACACGGCGGAGGGCCCTGGGCAGCAGCTGGGATGCGTCGAGGTTGAGCCCAGATCCTCTGCTCCTTGGTTTCTGACCCAGGGCAGGAAGTGGGGCCCGGTGAGCTGGCAGGGGTGCAGTCGTGCTTCTCTTACTCAGTGAGGGAAGGGACAGGGACCTTCCCAGATGGCCAAAGTGCAGGGCTGCGGGCAGGGATGCTGCGGACCTTGCCGGCTCTGAGGCGCCATGTGTGGATACCAAGTCAGGGTTAGACTGGGGCTGGCCTGGGGCTGGCCTGAGCTCGTGGTGTGGTTGAGTTCGTGAGTGCTTTGGCATCCAAGGGGTCACCCAGGGTGCCAGGGCCTGGGGTCCTTAACAGTGCCCCCTCTTTGTACATACACAATACAGACTGACCAGGGTCCCGGGGTCCAGGATGTGGCCATCTTGGGGGCCTGTTTCTTGCCCCTGCATGTTGGGGGGCTGCCCAGAACCCCTCTCTCTGAGCTACTGCCTTACTCCAGGGAACCCAGCCCTGTAGCCCTGGAGCCTGGGTTCTGACCCTGTTCCGTGGGCTGCCTCCCCCTCCCCCGCATCGCTCCGGCTGCTGTGGCCCGGCCTCCTCCCACCCATGCTCTTCTTGTATCCTTTCTCTCTCTGTCACTGTCTCCTCTCTGTCTCTGTCACGCTCTCTGCGCCAGCCCAGCAGACCTCTCTCTCCCGAGCTGACCTCTCCAGGGAGCCCCAGGACCACACGGGCCAAGAGCAGGATGGGGTCCTGAACGCCAAGGCCGTGCGCATAGTCGGTCTGCGGCTGGGGCCAGGCAGTGTGTCCAGAGCCATGTGCCAGGCCTGGGGTGGCCCTTCTTTGCAGACCCCGGTCTTGCTTAATTTCTTTATCAGGCCCGGCACACTGTCTTGCGAGGGTAATCCTCGGCCGCTGTTGTCCTGATGGGTCGGGCTTCATCCGTGTCCTGCCACACGTACTTAATTGGCTCTGTGGACGTCGGGCCGTGGTGGAGAATTAGATACTAGGTTTTAATAGCCCGATCACATTATAACTCAAATATCGAGAGCTTAATACTTCATCAGATCTGAAAGAGCGTTCTTTCTTGTACTTGTAATCCTCGGCCTGTATGTCTATAGGATCAGGGATAAAATTCAGCGTTAGTCACTTAATTTGTGAGCACAGCAGAGCTGACTGCTTGGCCACCTCCTTTGAGAGCTGCGTCTTGCCCTGGGTGGACTTTAGGCCTTGCCTGCAAGCCTGCTGGATGTAGGGCCCTGGACACCATGGAACCCAGGGGACCCCAACGCGCCCACCAGGAGGCAGTGCCATCCACCTGAGCCCGCAGAGGGAGGCAGTGCCCGTGTGGTGCCGGGGACAGCAGGTGTGCTGGGAGGAGGGCCCGGGGCCATCCAGCACAGGCCAGGGCAGGCAGGCACACAGCACAGAGCAGGCTCTGGGTACAGCCACATGGGCAGGCCCAGGGCATGACTCCTGGGCCACAGGTCAGGCTCTGTGCCGCTGGTGTCACTCGCAGGACTTTGCTGTGCCAGCTGTGGCAGCTCTGTGTGTGTGTGTGTGTGTGTGTGTGTGCGCATGCGCACATGTGCGTGCATGCACACATGCCCCTGGCAGTGCAGCACGCAGGTGTGCATCGGTTAGGCGCATCCCTCCCGGCAGGTTTGACACCCAGGGCTGCAGGGGGGCTGGAAACTGCTTCCCCCAGGGGACTCCAGCAGACCTGGGTGCCCATCCTCTCACCAGACACCTGCTGGCCCCTGTCTTCTGGGTACCCCAGGAATCGGGGCCCCCTCGGCCCCACCCCCACCCCTGTGTACCTCGTTTTCATTGAATCCAAACATGGTGCTGACATTTGTGATGGTTAAATGCCAGCCTCGCGGTCTGCGCCTGTCAGGATTGTTTCGATCTTTATTCTGTCATTCATCATGTCAGATGTCGTCCCACATCTACACCAGCCCTTGGTGGGCAGAAGGGCCACTGCCTGTGCCCAGAAAGCAGCCGCTGCCCGGGCCGTGCTCCCTGTGGCCCTGCGCCCCCTCCTTCACTGCGCAGGGCGGCCCTCAGTCGCCCTTCCTTGGCACTGCTGCCTGGACTGTGCTCGCTGGAACCCTTGTGCTGGTGTGGACACTGCCTGCCACCCACTGCTCAGGAAGGGCCTAGCATGCCCCCTCTCTAGTCCTTCCCATGACCCACTGTGGCCCTGGCTTTGGGCACACTGGCCATTCCAAGGGCCTGTGTCGCCCGTGTGGTGGTGTGCCCTGTGCCTGGCTCTGTCCCTCGGGCAGCTTCCTTCTCATCAAGCAGCACAGTCCAGGTGGACTGTGGGCCACATGCTCTCCAGCCAGGCAGTCATTCCTGTTGTGGTCACAAGGTTCCCACAAGGCAGAAGGTCCTCAACAGCTTGAAGACATGGTGGCTTCCTCCTCGGCTTGTGCCCAGGCAAGTGGATGCTGTGTCCTCAGCGAGCTATTCCTGTAAAACCTATAGAAACAGCACAAGGGCAGTGCTGGCCTTGTGGGGTGGCTGAGGGCTTGGGGTGCCTCTCAAGCCACACACAGACCAGGTCCCTCCTAGCCCACAGAGCACAGTGCCAGCGGGGCTGATGCCGCTCTCACCCTGAAGAGGCTTTGGGCCCTCGTGGCTCCCCACAGTGTGCCATGCTGCCTATGAAGGGCGTGGTGGCCTGCAGAGTCCCCTTGGCCCACATGCCCGGCCGGGCCACTCATCTCAGGCCCTGAGCGGGGCTGTAGGACATAGGCCCCTATGTCCTGAGGGTCAACCCTGGGGGCCAGGGCAGGGCCAGACAGAGGCAGGGAGGTCCTGCCTCAGAGCTGCTTCTTGCAGACCAGAGACACCAGCCAGGGAGGGGCTGTCTCTGCGCTCCAACATCAGCGTCTCTACCCAGAGTGTCCCCTGCTGCCTGGGGACAAGGCTTTTCCTGTTCAGTGGCCTGATCCAAGGACAAGTGCCACGGCTGCTCTGCCTAGGAGTGGACGTTCACCCACCCACACCAGATCAGAGCTCTGGTGTCACCGTGGTCCACTGCCCAGGTCAGGGAGGGAGGAGTCCATCTACCTAGTGGGGCAACAGGCGTGTGTCCAGGTCACATGTGCAGTTGTGTCACCGTGGGGCACTGCAGCCTGTGGGCCGTTCTGCAACGGAGGCTTGAGCCCTGGGGGTCCACACATCTGGCTCGGGGCTGTGGTGCCACCCTAGCATTCCCACCTAGTGGCAGCAGCGGTGGGCAGTAGGCAGTGAGGACGGGATGCTGACGGGATGTCTCATGGCATGCAGGAAGGGTATCCCAGGGCCAGGTTTGGGGACACAGGCGGGTCGCAGAGGGAGTCCTGTGCTGTGCCTGTGTGCACTGAGCAGACCTGGCCGGAGTGTCTCTGGGAGGGCTCATCCTCAGTAGTGGAACCGCTCTCCTGCCCCTTCCCTCATGCCCTCCGCCAGTAGCTGTGCTGCTGCGCGGCTGTCCAGGACGCGGGCACCAGGGTGCCCGTCACTGGCCCTCGCACACACCTGCGCCACACTCCTCACACAGGTGCTCTTGGGGCTCCTTCTGGCAGGCCTCAGACTGAACAAGCCCATCAGCGAGGCCACTGGAGGGCTTCGCTGGGCATCGGGCTCTGCCTCTGGCCCAGTGCCGTCAGGTTCCCCTGCAGAGGGGCAGCGCCCCTGGTGCTCAGCTCAGTGCCAGGCGCAGGTCAGCGCTGTGCTAGGGACGCTCCCTTGCTCCTCCACAGCGACTGCCTATGTGCTCGCAACAGACTGCAGTGCGACGGTGGCTGCCCAGGCACCGTGGAGACTGCCGACCCGTGACCCCGTCCAGTACCGGCTCCCCCCAGCAGCTGTCCCACCAATCCCCTCCTTCCTTTCTCACGTCCTTGGCACGGGGCCTCATGCCCGGCGGTATCTGAGACCATGATCCAGTGTTTGGCCTGCTGCACCCGTCCAGGTGTGGACAGGTATCCTGGGCACCTGTTGCCGCCCATCCCCCGGTACCTTGGTTCTCCCAGGCTTCTGGGTCCCCGGCCATGCCCTGTCCTGGACTCCACCTGGCCACTACTTGCCCCAGCCTCTCCCAGGGACATCCAGCCTGCAGGTGTTATCACCAGATGAGTTTTTCTCACCTGATGACTTCAGACCGTGGCCTCTGGGGTGGCGGAGGAGAGGTGTCTGGTGAAGCCGTCAGGTCTGTGGCGCTTCATGCACCCATACAGGGCACCTCCCTGAGACGCATGGCAGTTGGGGACTAGTATCCCCTGTCCGCAGGCGTCTGTCTCCCAACATTGCAGCACTCATCGTGCACAGGTGCAGGGCCAGGTGGCCCCAGTAGTGCCACGTTGGAAGCCCAGGCCAGTCCCAGCTCAGAGAAGGCAGGGCGGGACCCCGTCGGTGCTAGGCAGCCCTAGTTGTCCCGCCTGTCCATCCGTGGTGCAGGAGCACAGTGGTGGGTGGGGGTGGACACTATCCTTCCCGCCGTGGCCTGCACACCACCTACTCTCGGCTTCAGCATGACCCTTGCCTGATCACGGTGCCCACATGGGGCCACCACGAGGCAGCAGGAGTCACCAGGTGCCCCCCGTGGTGGACAGCGTGCAGCTGGTGCCCACTGTTGGCTGCTGAGTTCGTGAGGGACTGGTGCTGTGGGTGGGTGGGGCCTCCCCAGGGCTGCAGGAGCACCGCGGGCAGGGCTGCAGGTCTCTGTGCGCCCGACTCCGCGCTCCGCAGGAGGACAGACACCTGGCCCTCGCCTGCAGTTCGCAGGGGCTCCCTTGTCCCACAGGCTGCTACTGCCCCTCCTCCTATGGCCACTGTCACTTGCAGTGCTGCTCTGAGTCATGTGGACCCTCATGACAGGCCTGGCTCCAGCTGGAGTGCCCTGTGGCTGCCCCTGTGCTCCGGGGGTGCCGGCCCCTGTGGCAGGGAGTGAGTCTTCCTGTCCCCGGGAGACGAGAGCGGCGAGGAGCACCAGGAACGCCGTTGGCGCTGCACCCGGGGGCCTGTCCGCTCTCTGCATGCCAGCGTGCACCTGGGTGTCCGCATGGGTGTGTTCCCCTGCAGCTGCCCCCTGTACATTGTGGCTCCCTGCCTGCACATGGCGGGTCCCCCCTGCACCTGTGTGGGCACATGAGCCTTCCGGAAAGTGGAGGCGGGGACCTGGACCACCTGGTGCTGACGAGCACGGTGGGTCCTTCCTGGTGCCAGGGCCTTCTCCAACTCACGGGCGCAGCGCCGTGCAGTCTGCGTGCTGGTGGGCCCGATGCTGAGGGCCACGTGGGCTCAGAGCCTGGCACTGCAGTCAGGTCCTTCCGCCCAAGCCCTGCGTGGAAGTGGGGGCAGCCCCCTTCTCCGTGACCTGCCTTTCCATTTCTGGCGTGCTGAGGGTGCTCTGAACCAGGGCCACGTTTAATTTCCTGTCTGCCAAGACGAGGCTGCGTGAACCATGGCGCATGCAGAGGCTGCTCATGACCAGGCCAGGCTGGCTGTGCAACACATCATCAGGGCCGGGCCTCCCTGCCCCGCTCACCCACCGTGGGTGCTGGGTGGGCCTCAGGCTGAAGAGTTGCGCCTGCCACCGCACAGCTCACCACGCCTTACCTCTCTCCTACAGGTCAGCTGGCTGCCGGCACCTGTGAGATCGTGACTCTGGACCGGGACAGCAGTCAGCCGCGGAGGACAATTGCCCGGCAGACGGCTCGCTGCGCATGCAGAAAGGGGCAGATTGCGGGGACCACGAGGGCACGGCCCGCCTGTGTGGACGGTAAGAGCCTGGCACGGGTATGGAGTAGGGTGGGAGACGCTGTGTCTCCCGTGTGCCGGGGCCTCAAGGCTCACGTGGATCAGGCTCAGGCACACGAGGGTGAATGTGCCCACGGGCAGCATGGCACAAACCCAGAGCGCAAACATCTTACCATATGTGGCTCCCAGGTACCCTGGTGGCAGGGACCCAGCCTTTGGCCAGGTGGCATTGCCCTGCCACACTCACCAGGTGCAGGGCTGCGGCCCACAGCTGGGCCTGCCAGTCTTGCTGTAGGAAAGGGAGGACAGTGGAGATGCCCCATCATCGTGGTCCCCAGGCACAGGACCAAGGTCCCTGGTGCTCGTGACATCTGCTGTGTGTGGTGGTTCAGGCTGAGGCTTCCTGAGGATGTGGGCCTTGCCGTCTATCTGGCAGGGTCAGGCCCTGCTGCCTGGAGTGTAGTGGTGGCATCAGGCCCTTGCCCGGTGGCCTGGGGAGGGGTGCCCAGACCTGGCTCTGGAGGGGCGGGGACCACCCAGAGGCCCCTGAGATACTACAGCAGGGTCTCAGTTCCAGCCCTCGCTGTGTGGGTGCCACGGGGGACACTGCCTGAGATTTGTCTTGGGAAACAGAGCCACAGGTTCTCTGAAGGGAGCGGGGTATGAGTGGTGCCCGTGAAGGAGGCTTCAGGGGAGGTGGTAGAAGGACTCGGGGGTGAGTGCACGGGCAGGGCCTGATGCCACCACCACACAGCGGACCAGGAGCCCCACAGCCCAGCCTCTGTTGGCCACAGCAAGGTCAGCAAGGAGAGGCTCACACTACTGCCCCTGGGTCAAGCCTGGGGTGACGTCAGGATGGGCATCAGTGCCTGCCCTGGGCCCTGTGACCAGAACGCAGGGACTCTGTGCACCCCCATGTGCCTGGCTGTGTGCCTGGGCGGCAGCAGCAGTGTATGTCATTCCAGGTGGCCCTGGGGCGAGGCACCTGGTGCTGGGCATGGAGCGGCCTTGGCCAGGTGTGGAAGTGTCTCTCCAGTCCTGGAGGGTATGTGGTGATGTGGCTCTGGTGCAGCGGTGGCAGTGGAGGCTGTGGCCACAGCTGGGACTGGGGTCCAAGCTGGAGTGCTGGGGCTGGAGGCAGGCTGGGGCCAGGCTCCTCAGGAAGGGCAGCAAGCAGCAGGGTGGCAAGTGCCCTGCCCCTGTGAGTGAAGTCCGCCCCTGGCCTAGCAGCCTGTCCACATCTGGGGCGGCCCTCAGGGCAGTGGTGACCTTGTCTTCCTGTACCCAGGCTGTACCTGTGCCCAGGCCCAGCCTGGCAGAGAACCAAGGGAGGCCAGGAAGATGTGGTCCAAGGAGGGCAGGGCCGGACCAGGTCAGCTGACTCAGGGCTTGCATTTCTGACTCTGGTCTAGGGCCTGAGGGTGGCTTTGGATCCCTGGGTTTAAGTCCTGCCACTATCTGGGACCTGACGCTCAGACCTCCACTTCCTGTGTTGTGCGTCTGTGGGCTGAGCTTTGGCTCGGGGCGGTGAGAGAGGCTGCCCAGGAGTAAGCCTGCCCTGTCGCCATGGGAGGCCCTCCACATGGGCCTCTGCCAGGAGCAGGCGGGCAGAGCACAGAAGATCCCAGGGTTGCCAGCTCATGTCCCAGGTCCATCTGGTGACCTCGAATGCGGAGCCCTGCCCCCAAGGACAAGCAGTAGGTGGCCAATGCCAAGGGTCTGTGTGTGCGGAAGGCCAGGACAGAGGGGCCGTGCTGTGGGCAGTGCCTGGCCTCCGCGAGCTGTCTGTGTGCTCACCCACGCCAGCTGTCTCTGAGACATCCACACCGCCCACGGGGGCCCATGCATAACCTGGTGTTCCTTAAACACAATGTAGACCCTCACCTGGCTTCCCAGTGGGCTGTGCATGAGCCCTCGGGCCCTGAACCCCATCTTCGCACGGGGGCCCCGGGGGCCTGGTTGGCCCTTTGGTCGACCATGATGCGCCTTGCCCGCCCGGGAGCTGGAGACCAGCTGCTGATTGAATCTGGGCCTGCTCGTCCGGGGCTGTATCTTCCTCTCTCTCCCAGGGCTCCAGGCGCCTCGGGAGCCCGGTCCCAGAGACCCAGATTAAAACCTCGCCGTGTTCCAGGGAGGCCAGACAAATTAGTTCGCCCGCGTTTTCTGCACACTGGGCATTTTCCAGGCCGCCGTCTAATTCAATTCCTGTTCCTCTGTTTCTCTCTCTGTGTGCCTCATAAATTTCTCCACACGCATGCGACAGTGTCTGCTGCCTACGGGAAGCTCCAGTGCATCCGGTTGGAGCCGGTCGTGGGCAGGCTTAACTCAAGGTGCCTCACGCTGGCCCTGGGGGCTTGGCCAGTCCAGCAGCAAGCAGAGCCAGGCAAGCGGCTCAGTGGACTCCACTCCCGTGTCTGCCGGCATCTCAGCTGCGCACCAATGGGTTAACTCACTTGTGTACTCATTCGAATGAAGCTTCTGGCTAGGAGGTGTGAGCGAAGTCACTCGCTGAGTCCCTGGTGGTGGAACTGTGGCGCAGTGTGTACTGGAGTGAAGATGCTTCCTGCCTGGCACTGGAGTGGGGCGCTGAGGGATGAAGGGTAGCTCACTGAGAAGCTTCTTTCGTGGAACGAGGGTGCCGGTGGGAGCAGGGACCTCCCGGGCTTCAGCCTCCCCATCCCTATCCCCATCTCTGGCCTGAAGCATTCTGGGTAGCCAGTCCCCAGCACTCTGCCCCTGCATGAGTCTGTCCTGCTCAGGCTGTCGGGGACAGAAATCCGGAAGCGAAACAGCCAGGCTCACACCTTGCCTGACAGTTAAGTCGGGACGGGTCGAAGGCCCAGATGCAAGACCCACAGCTGTGAGCCTCTTAGAAGAAGCAGCTGAATCTCCTCGGCCTGGTGTTGGGGGGGGCACAATGCCTAAAGCAGTATCGGAGAGGAAAGCAGACCTGCTGGGCTTTGTCAGGATAAACGAGCACAGTAGCATCAGCCTAGACCCAGAAGATGAAGTGATCGCATGGAACGGGAGGAGGTCCAGCGTGGCTGCTCCGTACGGCTTTGGGCGTGGAGTCCGTGCATGACCCAGTTCCAGGCCCAGTGGGGTCCCAGGCGTGCAGCCCAGTGAGAGGAAGGCAGTGTCCACACGGAACTTGTGCACCAGGGCTCCCAGCTGCGTGGAACGTGCCCGCAGAGGAGTGGGGACAGCCCGCACTGTGGTGCACATGGTGGTGTCTTCACTCCCTAGCCTGCACCAGCCAGCTGCGCTGCCCCCACCCCAGGACCCTGCGGAGGACTATGCAGGTGTGCTGCATGCAGGAGCAGTGGCTTGCGTGACAGGAGGGCAGGGCTGCAGCTGTGGGGACTGCAGGAAAGGGGTTGGGGTCCTTTTGAGGGTGATGAGACTTTTCTAAAGCCCACCATGGAAGGCCAGCCTTTCCATGGGCCTTCAGGCAGGTGCTGCTGGGGCCCGCCCAGGAGGGGCATGCCAAGATCCGTGGCACCCCACTTTTCCACTGAGCGTGGTCTGGGGGAGTGGCAGACTCCTGGTGGCCTCTGGCTCATATCTGTGTTTCCAGCAGTCTGTTGTGCCTCCCAGCCTTGCTCTTCACCCTGGGGCTCTGCCCCGACCAGGTCCCAGAAAAGGGAGCAGCTTTGGTCCACACGTGCTCGGCAACCCCAGGCCCTTGGGCCCCAGGATGGATCTACACCTGGCAGGGCAGCATGGCATAAGCTCCTGGAAACCGGAGCACTTCCTGGGGCAGGTTGGCACCACTCTGCCTTCCAGGGCCATCTCCTTTCTGCCCAGAACCCTCACCAGAGAGAGCATAAGCCTCATGTACATCAGGCTTCCGGCAGCTCCCAGCAGGAACTGGCATCGGGAGGACAGCGTCAGGTGCCTGTGGGGCTCCGGCAGCTACTGGCACTGGCCAAGGATGCCCTTGCACGTGGGATCTCCCCTGACTGCTCTGGGTGGATCCATATCAGGAGCTCTGTGACCAGTGCTGGCTGGGCCACATGCAGTGACAGCCAACATGCTAGAGGCCAGCGTGCTTTCTCTGAGCTGTTTAAGCAGAAGGGAGAGGCATTCTCCAGGAAGATGTCCCGCATATACATCCAGATCCTGCTCCTCTTGGTTGTTACAAAACCATAGTGACTATTTAATGTCACTCAAAGGTGAGAGGTCAGGCCAGGTGACTGTCTGTACGGTTTAGATCAAAAATTGAGGTCTGTCTCAGTTCTCGTGTTTGCAGGGTGACTGGACCACGGAGCGCTGCCCATTGGTGGGCTCACCCGTGGATGAGTTGGTGGATGAATGCACTGCTGGAAGGTGGGGCCAGTGGATGTGATCACATACCTGTGGCCTGGAGAACCTCATCTCCCCCCCTCTGCTCCCCACTCTCAGCTTCCTGGCTGCCGTGGGGAGAGCTGCTCCCCACCACCAGGCCCTTCCACAGTGCTGTTTCTGCACTGGAGCTGCCGACCACTGAGCCTGTGGAAACCACAAGCCAAGTAAACTTACTGTCCTTTAAGTTGTGGCAGGCTTTCTCCCAGCACAGAGGAAAGTAGCTAAGACACCATCAACTCAGTGCCTGGGCTCCCCTGCATGGGCTGCACTGCCCACCCACACGTGGCTGTGGGGAATCTGGGTCTAGGTGGGGAGAGAAGCCCTGACATTCAGAGCACCTCATGTGTTGGGTTCCAGGTGCTGGAGACCACTGAGCCCCCATGGCATGAGTGGGCTTGATATTGGAACCATCCTGTCATGCTCAGCCTGGGGCCCTGGAGGAAGGATGGGCTCCAGTGCAGGGCTTTCTCAGGCCTGGGTGAGGTGCCATTCCAGGGGGCCTGGGAGCATGGGGTCCCCGAGCTTGGCGGCTTCCACAAGGAAGTCACACACTAGACATGGCTGTGACCTCAAACAGACCCTCCCTCCCAGGCCAGGGGAGGGCTTCCCATTGTCTATGAGCCCGTGACGCCTTCCTGCTGACCAGGCCATGCTTTCGGGTCTGCTGTGGTCACTGCTCAGATCCCGGGAGAGCCAGTGGCCCCAGGAGTGGGGGGTGCAAGACACCGCTGGGGCCTTATGCCATGCTCCATGAGCACCTCAAACTGTGCTTTCAGAAAGAGGCCTGGGGAACAGGGCATGGTGATCTGGGCCAGGTGCTGGTGGTCCTGCAAAGCCGGGGTCAGGGCACCTGCAGGCTCAGCACGCTGAGGGCCACTCTCCCTGGAGCAGGCAGCACTGGGCCCGCACAAGGCCAAAGCAGCAAAGGGCAGTGCAGACAGTGAAATTAGTAAGCGTCTGCCCAGGCTAAGGAGGGGACAGAGGCAGAAGCCGAAACGACTTGAGAGGAGAGTGCAGGAAGGAAAGGGATCGAGGAATCCTGTGTATCAAGGAAGACAGTGCCTGTGTCCCGCATATCAGGTGACGAGAATGAGTCGGCACTGTTCAGCAAAGATGCCCAGCACCAGAACAGATGCAGGAGGAAGCCCAGCATCTTCATAGACCTGTGATGAGAGGACTCACGGGTTGTCAGAGCTTCCCAGCAAGTCCCGGAGCAGTGGCTGCCCTGGTGACCTGCACTCCCCTTAAAGGCCTAACTGCCGCCCCACCCCCCAGAGCCTTCCACATGCATAGAAGAGCGGGAGCCCCTCAGTCCAGGCACGAGGCTGGCGTTGCCCCCGTACCAGAGATGTCAGCAGAGACACCACAGAGAACTGCAAACCTCAGGGCGGCAGATCCCTAAATCCTCATGAAGATGACAGACGGGATCCGGCAGTAGGTGAAAAGGGCCGGACGCCAGGGCCACTTGGACTCTCAGTGACATGAGCTTGGGCAGCGTGGGAGTCAGTCACTGGGACATGGTGCTGAGAGTACATGCGGTCCTGTCAACAGCTGCTGGAGAAGTCGTTAACGAAGCCCTGCACCTTCTCCTTGTATACTAGTTACTCTTCTCTCCTTGCTGGGACAGAACACCTGACACCCAAAATTATAGAAGGAAAAATTTATTTGGCTCACAGTTAGTGGAGGTTTCAGTCCGTACTCGGCTGGCTCCAAGGCAGAGCAGCGCATGGCAGAGGGCAGCAGCTCATGGTGGCAAAAAACAGCAAGGAGCCAAGGGAGGAGCCACGGCTGCAGAGGCTGCTAGCCTCTTCCCCTCCTTACACTTGTAATGCAGATGACCTGCCCCAGGGTGGGGCTGCACCCAACACCCCATCTTGATCCACCCAGCACTAGATCAAGAATCAGTCACAAAATCCTGAAGCCACCCCAGACTGCGTGAGGCTTTGGGGGGGACACAAACCCTGGCACTTGGTTACAGCGATTGGCAAACAAGAAGAGGAGAGAATGTTGTCAGAGTGACACGGGCACAAAGAGCCGCAGGTGTGGCAGTGAGGATGGGTGTGTTGTCCCTTGGATCAGGAGCAAGACAGGTGCTGCTGGCTGGGACGTCAGTGCCCTGGGCCACCGCGAAGGAGAGGGACGTCCCCGCCCTGGGGTCTGTGAAGTGCCCTCCGTGTTGGTGACAGGTATCAAGTTTGGTGTGTTCTGAATTATTAACGCCACTCCCTTGCCCTCACTTTTAATCGGGATCTCAGTGTAATGAGCGTTCCTGAGAAGAAACAGCTGCGGTGCACCTGTAAGGAAATTCTCTCCAGGAAACCCAGAGCTGATGGCCCCAGCATGTGGCGCGGCCCCTGCACCCTCATTGTAGCCACCAGCGGGGACACTCCTGCATCCCCAGGATGGGCACGGGATGTTGGGGCCTGTGAGCTGCTTCCTTCCCTCTCCTCACCTGGCATGGGCACACCGGAGTCCTGTTACCCCACATTCCCATCCTGCATCCAGCTGGGCTGGTCCATCCCCTGAGACGGAGGCTCACTCCCTGGAGTTACATCAGGTGGCGTCCACAGGCCTGTGTCCCTAGGAAGGATACTGATAGGGCATTTGGTGGCTGCTCCTGGCTCTTGGGATGGTGTGAGCCTGTGATTGCCACCACAGCCTCAGGGTGACAGAGTTTGGTGCATGGTCAGGGCAGCTGGCACATGCAGGTCCACTCGGTGCCAGCTCCTGCCTGGGGCACCAGTATACTGCTGCCGGATGTTTCCCCAAATATCAGCTGAGGGAGGCGCGGCTGTCACCGAGGGGATGGCGCGCCAGCAGCGTGCAGGGGAGCCATGCATTGTGCAGGGAGGAGCTGAAGACAGTGGTGTCGGGGCCGAGCAGCACCGGGAAATCCTCCACTGCCCCTCCTGGAAACACATCTGCAGCTCTGAGCGGCCGTCAATCCGGCATCCAGACACGGAGAAAGAATGGCTTGAAGCCTTAGGGGGCATCAGGGGCCCCACGGGCATGGTATAAAGGAGTGGGGTGCTGTGGGACGTGGGGTCATGGGGTGCCATGCCAGGAGCCCTGGAGGAGGGGAAAGCACCCGGGAAGGTAGTAGCATCTGTGCCCTTGGTCCTGGGGGGCAGCGGCACAGCCAGGGCGGGTTTCTGTGAGCCTATCTCAGGAGCGGCCCCTGCCAGATCTCGACATGGAGGGCCCAGCCCACGCCCGCTGGCCACAGAGGAGACGCACGGACAGCAGTCTGCGTATGACCACAGTCCATTGCCAGTGTCTTAACCACGGCCTTTGTCTCCCTCCAGGATTTGGGTGTGCAGAGAACTGCGCCCCAGCAGCTAGGCCCCAGCACGGAGTGCACAGGATCTTGAGCACCACCTGTGGAGGGAGCAGTGTGCAGCCTGGTCCCTTGAACCAGTCTCACTGCAAGGCTGAGTCCAGGAGAGGACACAGCTGGACTCCAGGTTGTGTCCCCCCAGCACACCCAGAGCCCCGACTGGAGGGCCCGAGTTGGGTGGGGAGTGAGGGCAGAGCAGACCCCAAACCAGGGGGCTTCCTGGGAGAGCCAGCAGCCCTCTCAGGTTGCACAAGCCCTTGCTGTCCTCTGAGCTGCACAGTCGGGTCGCAAGGCTGGGCCCGGAAGGCTACCTTCCCGTCACAGGGCTCTGATGTGTGTAGACCGAGAGCCAGGAGTGCCCTTTGCTGGACAGAACCTTGCAGTGGCTTGGATGCTACTTGGCAGCCTGGTTGGTTTAAACTAAGTGACCTGACCCTGCATGGTGGCACACACCTGAAGTCCCAGCTCTTGGGCAGCTGCAGCGGGAGGGTCGTTGGGTGTTCAAGACCAGCCTGAGCTAAGAAGTGGCCCAGTTTAGGCTGGCTGCAAAGGCCTGAACTACATAGCAAGACTGTCTCAAAATGACAATAATTAAATAAATGAGTACATGATCTGATGACAAAAAACTGCACCCCGGGTGGACTCAGAACATAGTTTCGCTTGGCCCTTGGATGCTGCTTTGATCAGTGGCAGGCAGAGTGGGGTTTGTAACAGACAGGTACTTTAACTGCCTGTCCTGGGCGCCACAGCTCAGAATGCGGCCAATGTCAAACAGGCGTGTTTACAGTGGCACTAATTATGGGAAGATGTTTTCTTGCTGTTACCCCATAAATAATAGCCTTTTCCTATATTGGGCACAAGTCCCACAGGGAGGATCAAACAAATCTGGGACCCAAAATGAGTGACCGTTCTTCCAGAAACATAGACACGTGGTAGGCATGCGCACGGTAACGCCGATCCTTCATGTGCCCTGGCTGGTTTTGCACCGTGCCCTATACCCTTCCCTGTCTGAGAGCCTTCCATCCGTGGCCTCAGGCGTTCGTGGTTTCTCTCACACCTTGTGGCAAGCATCCGTGTTGTCCTGTGTGGGGACACGTCCTGTGTGGCATCTGCACTGCTGGTAGACGTGTCCACTCATTTACTGCCAGTGCACCCACGCTAAGCCGAGAAGCAGCCGCGCCGGTGCTGCCAAGCGTCTCTCAGACGTCAGGCGGCACAACCCGTGCCATGTAGCTGGGGAAGCGCAGGCCCAGCTCTCCAACATGGCTCCTGCCCTGGGGGCCAGGTGTGTCTTGGCAGCATCTCCCGCTCAGTCCTGACCCTGAACGCAGAGCTGACGGCCTGTCTGCGATGCCCCTATGTGTCCCCCGCCATTGCCAACCCTCATTTGGAAGTGTCAGGAGCTACTGTGCTCAGTCTCTGAGCCTCGCCACCTGGGCCTGTGCCCGCCTGTGCCCTCCTTTCTCTTCGCCCAGTGGGGTGCATGTTGAGCATAAGTCATCGCCTGTGTCTTAGAGGTGATGGAGCCCGTGGCCACTCTCCTGCCTGCCCTGCGCGCCCGGCCCCTGCGCCGTGTGGGTTGTTTCCCGGGTCTGTGATGGATCTGCAGTGTTTCCTTTTGCTCTGTGCATGGGTGTCCAGCAGGCCCCGCATCATCTGTTGAAAAGTTCTAGCCTTTATGATGATTTTGTGTGAAGTTCTGAGACACTTTTTGAGGAGAATGCAGATGGGCCTCATGGCTGATTCTGTTACGGCTAATTACAGCCAATCACTGCGCCCGGCTCATCAGCAGCGAGCTGTGGCTGAGCTCGGCTGGCGGCTGTGCACTCCCCAGGGCTAGCAGAAGGAACCGTGGGGTTTCTGCTTCTGCCTTCTTCCCAAGGGAGGAGCTACAGTGGGGAGGGGACTTCGCCCTCTTCCTATTCCTGCTTTGTCCCCTCGGCCCTGACCTCTGGGTGGCTCCAGGGGTGCAGGGGCGCTGTGGTCTCGAGGGTCCTCTGGCCTGGTGGTCTTTCTTCTAGACTTGCGGGCAGAAGTAGGGACCACTGTGCCCCTGGTGAGGCAGAGCCCGTGGCACACCTGTCCCCTCTGTTGGCCAGTGGGATTACTTGTCCCTGCAGACCCTAAGGACAGTTGGGGAGCTGGTCCCCATCAAATGTGAGCTGGCAGCCAGGAAGGGACCTCAGGGGCCACATGTCTCTTGCTGCAGCTGACAGCTCCTGGCCACAGGGCTGGGTGGCAGATTCTGCCTGGATCTGCGTGTGTGCCTCGATGTGTTCTAATAGAGTTTCTATTTCAGAGAAGTTTTAAACTCACGTTAGTAGCAGGACAGAAGTCCCCACGTCACCCCCGGGCTCCCTGTGGCAGTGAGACTCCTCTATTGGAACCCTTCTGTTGTAATTGACCCAAGTCCACAGTTCAGACAGGTCCCTGGTGACGTGGTGTATGTTGTGGCCTTCGCCACGTGTGCAGTATCACAAGTTAGCAAAGTAATGTCATCCAGGATAATTCCACGGCCCCAGAGCTGAGCCTGAGCCAGCACCGCCTCTGGCCCAGAATGCTGGTGGGGTGTTCCGTCCTAGAGGGAGGGCCCAGTCACGCCCCTCTGTGCACCTGCCCCACCCACAGGAAGTGAGTAGGAGGATTCAGGGAGCTTCACAAGGGACACCCCAAAA
>NDGM010956232.1:0-16419 GCA_002564305.1 Octomys mimax | reverse complement strand
TGGAAGGGCCAGCCCCAGATGTCCCATCTGTCACTTCCCTTCCAACTCAGCCAGACAGAGTGTGAGCAATTGACACCCTGCAGAGCCGGAGAATATCACCTTGTTCTTGGGGGCCATGCTGAAAATCATAGAGAGGAGGAGAAAGGTGGCAGCCCACCCTCCTGCCCCACTTTTTGTACCCACCGCTGCCTCCTTGGGGTGTTCTGCTGCTTGCAGTTTGATGTTCATTCTCTTACCAATCCTAAGTAACATCAGACCCTTTCTACCAGGGATAGGGCTCAGGTTATGTAGAACCAAGCCACTCTCTGCCCTGTGGGAGTGCAATCACCTTAGCCCTCTGCACTCCTTCCTGATAGCCTACGGCTGTGACCCAGCCAGGCACCGCAGGAAGATAGCAGGGAGACTGATCCAGGATATGGAGCACTGGGTGTGCGCTTCAGGCTGCATGTTCTAGGAAGACATGAGAGTTCCTGGTGGCCCAGTGTAATGAGAGCTGTCTAGATGACTAGTGGGCAGTCCCAACCAGGGGCAGAGCAGAGCTGAGCCAGCCAGCTGGCCCCTAACCTTAGGAAGTCCTTGCTTTGCAGTCCTGGGTAGGGTTCTTTACCCGAGTCCAAGTTTTCTCTAAAGTGAATATGTGAATCCTACTCTTCAAGGTGTCATAACTGGAATAAAAATGCACTCAGTGCATACAACATAATGACTTCTTTCAGCCCTTAACTTGAAGCTCTTAAATTTTACTGATCTGCTAATGGCATTTAGCTCTGTCAAAGACAGAGCAATTCTCATGTATTAAGGATTTAAAGTTAGCATCAGCCATGGCGTGATGTAATTTTTGTGAAATCCACACAGATTCTGAGCAAGATTCCCACGTTGGGCATCATTCAGTTTGTGAAGAAACAATCCACAATCCACCACATCATTGCAGGCTTCAGAACATGATAATTCTCAGATAAGTTCTCTTGTACAGTCACTGATGCTAATGTTATCCACTGCTCCTTTTGGGGCAACATTGGCAAAAACGGAAAACCTTTCAGAGCAGTCATTTATTTGCCAGGATGAAGAAGAGATAAGCCAGTCATAATCTGAGGTTAGGTCAACTCAGTGAATTCTTTGGAGAAAATATAAAGGAGTCTTTATTCTTCTTTTACAAATATTAGGAGCCAAGATTCTCTACTGAGTGTGGAGAGAGGGTGGGACACGTTTCTCCTCCAACACCCCTCTCAGTTTTTGGTAACTTTCTGCTGTGTCCCGACTCTGGATTCTCTCCTGGGACTGGGAGTCACATACACTGGAGGACACTTGGAGCCCTTGGCCTCTGAGAGCCCTGTGTGATGCACACTGACTTCCTTAGCTCAGCCTGGACCTTTGGCTCGATTCCAGATCGTTACTGTCACTGTCATCTTTAGCCCCGAGTCCCTTTAGTGGGATGCAGGGGGAAAGGATCAAATGTCTTCTCTTCTGAGTTAAAATTCATAAGAAATGCTCTGAGAATCTGATGAGGTGGAGCACTGTGCCCCTTCCCCAAGAATGGGAAAGTCCTACCTCAGTGTTGCATGGGTCTAATAGTCTAGAGGAGTATAGAGAATGCACCATGGAAAAGGTGCACACCCAGTAACACAGGCCCTGCAAGGCCTTTTTTCTCCTTTCCTTTCATTTTTTTCTTTCCTTTCTCATTTTTCTTTTCTTTCTCTCTTTCTTTTTTCAGTACTGGGTATTGATCCCAGAGCCTTCACACTGAGCTACATCCTTAGCCCCTTTCTGTTTCTCATTTTTAAGGTAGGATCTCATTAAATTACTAAACTGCCTCAACTTGTGATTGGGCTCGGACTTATGATTCTCCTGCATCAAGTGCTGGGTCTCCGGCATGTGTCACACCTATTGCGTTGCCCCTTGAATTGGCATAATGGGCCTCTCTGAAAGGTAACTTTCTAGACCAGAAGTATCAAGATGCTACCTGCAAGCTGACCTATCAGTGGATTTTATTTGGCCATACAGCATTGCTTTAGTAAATTGGTTTTTTTTTTTTTTTTTTATCTGCCTTTAAATGTTAGGGAGATTTTACCTTAAAATGGAGACCTAGCTTCTCCTGAAAGATAGGCAGAGCCTACAGCACAGGCTCTCCCTTCTCAGAGGCAACATTAGGCCTTGCCTCCCCCACAACCGGCCCTTTCCCACAGAGCATGCTCCAGCCCCACCTCCCCTGCTGTCTGCGCCTGGCCTGCTCCATGCAAAGCAGGGGTGACGAGGCTGCAGGGGCAGGAGATCAGGCTGTACATGACATTGAGCCCAGTCCAATGCAGTGAATTCTGTGATCCGGGGGGATCCTTGGGGTGCTAAGGGCCTTCATGTATCACTTAGGAAGATGACAACACCCCAGGAGCCCTGGAAGGAGAAGAGAAATGAGCCCAGAGAAACGTACAATTCTTCAAACAACCTCGTCTCCACTTTTATCCCTTTTTCTTTGTCCTACATGAAAACCATTCAGAACAAACAGGAAAGAGTGCTAGGCCAGAGGGCCAAGGGCTCTGTTTCCAGGTCTGTCCTTGATAGCAGGATGATGGGAGGACCTGAGCTGCCCACCCTCCCCCTGCCTGGTTATGAATGACAGCAAGGGTGACACCGACAGTGGGCTGCCATCTGGGGGATCGGAAGTACCCTGCCTGGGGCAGCCTTGGTGACCACTTTTTCCGCACCTCCTGAGCTCAGTTCTGAAGCCTTCCCCTGCCTAGCAGGCTTCTCCTGCTCAGTGTGAAGTTGTTCATGTTTTGGATCCTCCTAGCTTCCCGTGACCTTGTGCCTACCCTGTTGAGGCTTTCAGAGTTGGCAAGGGCTTTGGAGAGCACGAGGAGTCTTGCCATGCTGAAGCCATCTCCTGGAAGGAGCCTTCCAGCCTGCCCTGGGGTTGCTCCAGAGAGGCAGCCCTCGATCCTGTTGACATCGCCTTCATCATCGATCCATTTTTCCCCTTAAGACCTTGTAATGACAGCATCACTTATCCTGATAACACTGCATTCTGTAAGAAGACAGGACCAGTTTGATCTTTCTTTGCCAGAAAAACGCTTTTGCTCTTTGAAGACAGAAATGTGGCCTTCCTCCTACTGCCACATCTCCTTGTCCAGATGAAAAGTCCAGGTTGCCGGCTCAGGTGGCAGCCTTGCCAGGTCCCTCCTCCCATCCCAGCCCACCCCAGTGCTTCTCCAGGTCCTCCTCCTCTTCTCATAATCCCCCCTGTCCTCCTCTTTCCTCTTTTCTCCCTGAATATTGTGAGTAGATCCTCTGGGGTCCTTCCAGCCTCAACTCTGCCTAGAAAGTGCTGCTGGCCCCCAACCACATTTGCTTCCCCTTCCCATAATTCAAACTTCTTACTTTTTTTTTTCTACAAATTTACCTAAGAGTTCATGTTCTTCAAAGTCATTGGTGAGCCAGGCTTAGGGAAGATAGCTCAGTAGAATAGACATTTGCTTGGCAAGCACTGGGTCCTGAGTTCAATCCCTGCTACCATGCAAAAAAAGAAAAACAAAACAAAAAATCATTGGTGAGGGACCTTAGTAATCACATGTCAAAAGTTCATATTTAGCTATACGAGCGCCTTAGCCTTTACTGCAACTTTATTTTTTTCTTATGAGGTTACTGGGCATTGAATCCAGGGCTTTCACACTGAGCTACATACATTCCCACTTCTTTTTATTTTTATCTTGAGGGTGGAGTCTTACTATATAAGTCACTAAGAAAGTTCCAGGCCAGAGTGGAACTTGCAATACTGCCTCAGTCCCCCAGGGTGCCAGCTTCCACGAGCATCCCCATGCCTCCTCTGTGCCTGGCTGTTTTGTTTCCTGTCCTCCCTGCACAAATAAGTTCTTTGTGTATGCTTCCAAGGGACCTCCACATTTCCCTCTAGAGCAGGAACTGTTATCACCATCTCTGCTGCGGAGGTGGGAGGGGAGGCTCTGTGACATAGAAGTAGTGTCCCTGTCAGCCTACCAGGTGGCACCAGTAGGGATCCACAGCTGGGGTCCTGGCTCCGTGACTGGTCACAGCAGCTGGGGCCCATGCTCCTTCTGAGGGTCTTTTCTTTGTGTGTTCATTGGGTAAAGACTCTGGGGCTTCCACAGGCTTTAACTGGAAGTGTAATTACCGTTGGAGTCACTGCAACACAAGAAGCATTCTGTCTTCCTCCTGTTGGCTTTACACAGCCTGGAAAGCCTGGGCTAGGAGATGGTCTCCTCAGAGAGTGTCAGGAGATAACTCAAGCCTGGCCCTGCAGTGCCTGGGTCCCTCCTCCTCCCTTGATGTGTGCCCTGGCAGCCCTTATTTCTAGTGTCCTTTTCCCTTCCAATTTTTTACATTTCCCTTTACTAGAAAGCGAGTTCCGTGAAAGCAGAAGTCCATCAGTCCTGTTTAAGTTTGCATCACTAATGTGTACAGAAGAACAGCACAGGGACCACATGCAAGCCGGTGGGTGGAGGACACCATGGAACACCCCTAGGAACACTCTATTGCCAACCCACTGCGATCTCTCTCTCTCTCTCTCTCTCTCTCTCACACACACACACACACACACACACATATACACACGGGCATGCTCCTGCTGGGGTCCACCCAGCTTCATGTCTTAGTGCTTCCGGTTTTGATCTCCACACAGGTCTTAGCTGGAGCCTGAGGCATGCGTAGCCTCCTTTGTGCCATCCATGTTTGTCGCTCATGTTTTACTCCCCTCTTGGTGTCATAGTCACCTATGTTCATAGACATCTCCAGCTCTAGCATGGAGCTCCTCCAAGCTGGGGACCTTGTGTTCCCCTGGCACTTGACAGCATGCAAAATAAGTAGTTAATTAATGGATGAAGAAATACTTCTATAAACGGGGATTCAGAACCCCAAGGTGGGCACAGCCACCTGTGAGCTGATGGGGAGGTGGAAGCCTCGATCCAGTTAGTACTGAGTGCCCGCTGTGCTCCAAGCCCTGCCCTGGATACCAGAGACAGCAGCACAGAAAACAACCAGAAATGCCTCCCATGGAACATCCAGTGGGAGGAGAAAGCACAGGCAAAGAAAGTTAGGAAGGTAAATGCTGTGCTCCAAGTGAGGTGTGCTGGAAAGGAAAAAAGGAAAGCAGGGCAGGGGCAGGGATTAGGAGGAGGCCAGGGAGTGGAATGTTCACTGCACTGGCCAGAGTGGAGCTTGTGGCAAGGTTGGCCTTTGGGCAAAGACTGGAGCCTTCCAGAGACTCTCCCTGGATCCCCACAGCAAGCCAGCCTCAGGTCCTAGGCCAGGGAACTAAAAAAACAGAGCTCAAAATCTAGTGAAAAGACCCATGTTGGAAAATGCAAGTGCCACGGAAAGACAACAGAGGCCAGGCGGCCCCGTGCATGGACAGCCAACTATGCGAAGCCTGCGTAGATGTCACCTGCCCTCCTCCTGCGAGGGCTCTTGCCTCTCCTGGCCCTGTTCTCCTCTGCCTCGTAGAAAACCCGAGGTGCTCCAGATGATCATGCTGAAGCTGTGCAGCGCATCTCTCTACACAGGCAAGGAGAAGGCCATCTCAGTGGAGCAAGCTGCTGATAGTGCCCATGGTTCTGCTCTTTGGAGGTGGAAGAGGGGCCAGCTTGGGACCCACAGCCTCTTTGCACACACTACTGCTGCTTCGGGCAGTCCCCTCTGAGCTCCCTCCAGACCTCATCTGCATGGGCCGGGCTGGGCACCCTGAGTGGAGAAGGTGACCAAGCCTCCAGGTGAGAGTGGGCAATGTAGGGCTGTGCAGTATGTGCACACCTGAAGTCACTTTAGCGCTTTGATTCTCTCCTGAACCCACACTAATGTTGATCCTGGTCTTGGCCCCTCTCCAGCAGCTGTCCACGGAGAAATCTATGGGGCTCTGTGGCTAACAGAACTGCATTGATTCTGGAATAAATTACCCCTGCAGGAGACGTGTGTAGCTGATTGGTTGAATTTAATTCATAATAGTGCTTTCCCAGTAAAAGGTCAGAGTTTTCCGCTGAACTTGTAAAAGCGTAAAGCTGACTGATAGTTGGAATCTGATGAAGCCAAACCAAGCAGGCAGAGTCACAGTCGGTGCATGTTTTCTTGAAACAAAAGCAGAAGTGATGGTGGCACCTGGTGACAGGAACCAGGAAGCAGGAATGGGACAGTGTCCAGGGAAGCTGGGAAACTGGAGATAACACGGAGGACAGAAACGGAGCAGATCTCATTGCAGAGCTAGCTTTGGATTCCACAGGAATCCTGAGAAGCTGTAGGGGGGACAAACCATTGTCCAGAGAGAAAGGGGGTGCAGCTACTCATTGCACCCCCAGCCACTACGGGTCAAGGCTGCCAACTACCTGCTTGCCCTTTGAGGTCACGCATGCATGGGTACTAAGGACCTTCTTGGGATGTCTGCCTCTGTCTGCAGAGAAGCCAGACAATGACCCTGCCACAGTGAGGGGCCTAGGACATGGGGGCAGGGAGGGACTGGCAGCCGTGTCGCCCTACATACATATGTCCAGTGGAGGCTCTGGTACTGCAGGCTTCTTTTGCATTCAACTCTGTTCTGAGAGAGACAGATCATTTTGCACCTGGATAGGAACTGCTGTAGCTGTCCCCAAGGGCACAGGGATGGTGTCCACACTTGCCTGATAAAGTCTGATGTACTTAGTGGTTGCTTTTCCAGCTTCTCAGCCTCTTTTCTATCCTGTACCTGAAATCCCATCATTGTCAGCATCTTCCAAAACTGCCATGTAAGCAGCCAACTTCTGAGTAGCTCCAAGCTTCCTAAGTTTAAAGAGGTGAGATTCGAAGGAGGTAATGTTTTCCTACACAAGGCAGAGAAATGGCAATGATAGAAAGATGGACAAATTGGCCCGCATTAAATATTAAACTCTTGTTCATCAGAAGGCACCACTTAAAACAAAAAAGATGGCCTCCGGCTGGCGGGAAACCTTCACTATATATAAATGCGATCAAGGACTCATTTCCACAATGCATAGAGAAGTCACAGATATAAATAAAAGCAAACAGCCCATTAAAATGAGCAAAACACTTGAACAGACATTGCATAAAAACGACATTGAAATGGCAAAAGCAGCCATCAGGGAAATGCAAATAACCACACTGAGATATCCTTACACAGTCCTTAGGGTAGCTGAAAGCATGAAGGCCACTGGTGCCAAGGGTTGGCAGGAATGAGGAACCGCTGGGATTCCAATGCAGATTATCCAATCGCTGGGGGGAGCTGCGCTCAGGGTCTTCCAGGACTTAGTACATGTCTGCTCTTGAGATAAAGGCATCCTCCAGAAGATAAGGTACTTATAACAGTGTCAGTGGGAAATATTCCAATGTCCATATCAAGAGAATGGGTGAATGACTTGGAGTACAGTCCCACATGTGACCCTCTCACAGTTAGAAGGTAAAGAGAAGATTGGTTTTTAAACATTTGTTCTCCATTTACATGAAGATTGAGAACAGGCAAATGGCACTTTTGTGCCAAAAGTCAGATCACAGGACTCTGCTGAGTGCTTCCCATCCAAGGCTGAGTCAAGGACACACCTTGAGCTGTCTCTGATCAGCCAGGAGACCTCGGGGAGCACAGGCCCAAGATGGAAAAGACAGCTTCAAATGCTGTGCATTCTGCTCAGGGCTCTGCTTGGCCAGTTGTGTCCTGGCCAGCATGTGGTGACCCTGAGAGTGGGTAGCTACCGCTCCTATCCCACCCCTACCTGCTACACAATTTCCTGGGCACCCCTGTCATGACAGGGCAGGCCAGCTCCAACAGTGCTGCGCAGTGGTCTGCTGAGCCATTGGTGTTTACAGCTGAGCTTTAGCACTGACTCTCTCTGACCTCAACAGTCTCACAAGCCCCTGAGGCTCAGTGTTCTCATTTGTCACCGGCACCCAGAGCTAACATCAGGAGCAAAGTGACACGTGGAGAAACCCCTGGCACTTGTGCCCAGCCACGCTCCCCAAAGTGCAGCTATTATCCTCAGCATAGCTGGCATCTGCCACACTTGTCACCAGAGCCCTAGGCTGCCATTCATGCCACGTGCCATGATAAAAATGGCTTCTTAGTTTCATAAGATAGTAAAGTAGAAAACAACCTTAGAAATGATCTCATTCAACAGAAGGATTTCTTTAAGGTCTTTTGGGTGATAAACAATACAGGTGCAAAACTAGATTTTGCAGAGAAGACAATTTATTGAAAGAGTTCAGGGGTACAATACTTTATGCAATCACAGCAAAATCTGAACAGTGCACCCACAGCAGGGCAGAAACTCTGCTGTTGCCAGGCAGCAGGGCTGGCAAGTCCTTGGGCATGAGCGCGAAGGTGACTCAGCTCTGCTGTCCTCTGGGGCTGGGACCCAGCACATCGCTTGATGTCTGGTTCAGCATTCACACTTAATCTGCCCACAACAGAGCTCTGGGCTTTCTCCTACAATGTCCGTTTTTCTTGCTCTCTCCTCTCTAAAAATCAGTGAGGACAGATGAAGCATCTCTAAGCATCACACAACAACCGCTTAGTCACCCCAGCCATGTATATAGCCTTCTGGCCTATTTTCTTCTCCGACACCCTCCAGCAGCCCCTCTGTTCAACAGCTGCAACCTTCTCACCCCTCCCCCATAGACATGGTCCTCTCACCCTCTCCAGCCCCTGCAGGACTTTCTACCAGCAGCCCTGGCTTGCATGCTCCTCTCCCACAATAGGCTGCCTCAATAGCCTAGTGAGCGATGGTGAACCTTTCAGAGCTTTCAGTGATACAAACGGCCCACTGCAGTACATATGCCAGCATCTCAGCACCACTGGCCTCAATGATCTCTCAGAGGTGGAAATTGGGTCATGCTCCTCTCTGCCCCAAACCTTCCCCTGGCTCTCTATCACACTTTAAACCCAAACGGGTTCCTCTGGCCCCTAGAGGCCCTGCGAGGTTTGATTTCTCCGACGGCACTCCCTTTCCTGCCAGGCCTCAGCACAAACCGGACTCTTTTCTCTTTCTACCTGGATAATGTGTCCCTTGATTTGCCAAGTGGTTGGGCCTCTGTGTCCCCAAGCAAAAGGAGTGCTCTTCACCCAGCTATGCCTCCTCCTTCTCCTCCTTGCTCCCTTGGTACGTTTTCACATTGCAGATCTAATGCATTGTTTACCATCTGCATCAACCAATAAGCTCCAAGAGGATACTGTTCTGGTTTGTGTCTAGATGTCCCTGCAAAGCCTCGTGCAGTCACAGGATCTTTTCAAAGGTGCTGAACCTAGAGTGTGCAATGCTTGGATTAAGAGTGGGTGATTGCTGGATCCATCCACTAATTGCATTTGCACCATGCCAGCTGTCTGGGTAAGATAAAAAGGGCCAGAAAGAGGTTGGTCTCCCTCTTTTGTTCTTGTCCCTTTGGCTGTCTTCTGCTGCTATGCACTGTTGCCCTTCTGCCCTGTGCTACCCTGCTGTGGAGCCAGCCCGCTACCAACTGTGAGCTCAGTAAGCCTTTCCCCTTTTAACTGTGTGTGGCAGGTATTCTGACTCAGCAGTGAAAGAAAAGTAAGACAGCTACTTCTTTTCTGTCTCCTTCAACAGATTAGAACAGGGCTTTTACTACATATGTGGTGGTGAGTACGTGCCGTGCTGAATGACCGAATGTGTCAGACTGGCTATAAAATGGCAAATGCCAGGGAGGGTCTTGGAAGGAGAGCTGTGGACCCCTGGATCATGGGCCTCCGAGCAAGGTCACAGGGCTCCCGAGCACAGGCGTGGCTTTCTGCAGGGCCACTTCTGCGTATCTCTGTAGCATTCCAGGAGGGCTCTGTCCCCACCTCACGCATGTAGACCTCAAGGCCCAGAGCAATAAGAAACAGCGTCATGATGGGAGCTGTTAGTTTCTATGCTGCCAAGTGTGCTTCATCTGTCCTCTCTGAAGCGACGTCTGCCTCTGTTTTAAACCCAATGGTGTGAACTCCATGTTGATAAACATTTCCCACATTTCCCTCCATCTACACCTACTTTGTTTTCACATGAGTGTTGGAATTCTCATTTCCTCCTACAGGAAAGAAATGTGGCCCAGATTGTCATGGTGTCCCAGCTTCCCCATGCAGATACTTTTGTTGATTTTGGCTTTTTGCCCTTCTGTTTTTTTTTTTTTTTTTTAAATACCAGTAGATCCTTGGCATCCATTCAGTTAGAACATCTTAGCCGAATAGCCTTTCTCAGCCTTACTTTTTTTCTTGTGTTTACTTCCTAATGAATGCCTGGCATTTGCTGGTTACTTCTGAAAAACAGGATCCCATTTTAGTTTGTTTTTCTGACTAAATGAATATTTTTAGTCAGTGGCCATTTAAGAATAAAATATGTGTCTGATTAGGGACAAGAATCCTAACAGCATTTGAGCTGCTAACTAGGACTTCTACACAGTTTTCAGTCTAATTTATACATAGTTTTCACTTTTTTTGTTACCTTACTCTTTGGAGAAGCAACTGGTTATATGGATTAGCTATATTAATTAATTAATTAATATATTTATTTATTTAAGTTCATTTAAAATTAATTAATTAATTTTCTTCTGCACATCATCTGAGGATAGAAAGTCATAACACATACCTTCAAATAAAGTTGAAGAGTGTTATAAATTTATTTGGATAGCTGTAACACATCACAGGCAAAGTAGAAGGTAATTTTAATTCCATTTAATCTCCCGATCTTTTTTTTTTCAGGCAACTATAAGATTTTTCATAAGGAGATAAAGTGTTTAGATCCAAATGAAGTTATTGCATATTTTAAAGTGGTAGATAGCATGTATAGAGTGAAACTTTAATGTAGCTCCCCAAGCTGTTTTTGATTAGTTTGCACATCAAATCCTCCCAGCTCTTTGATGTTGAATCTACATGTGCTTTGTGTTTAAAATGCATTTCATGTAGAGAGCATATAGCTGTGTGCTGCTTCTGAACAGTGTGACGACCTGTCTTCCAGCTCATTTGCTTAGATCAGTTAATTTATTATGACTTCGGTATAGTTCAATTGAAGTCTTCTACGTTTTTCATCATTTTTGTTCCATGCATTTTTTGTTTGTTTCTGGTCTACTATTGAATTGATCATTTTTAATTATTTCATTTTATCTCAACTGTTGATGTCTTTTTTTTTCTTTTTTTTATTCCTTTTTTTAATGTATTTAGTACACTCACTACACAGATCGGACTTGTAGTGATCCTCCTGTTTTTAGCCTCCTAAGCAATGGGATTATAGGCACGCGCCACCATACCCAATCTCAATCTCCATTTCAGCGTGCCCTGGGGGTGGGGCTATTGATATCTTCTAATTACTCTAGTTTGGTGTGCATGGCATAAGATTGGATCCTAGACAGTTGGTGCAATCCCCTTAGAACCATGTGAATATTGACACTGTCTTTCTGCTACTGTCTGTTTTTCTTTGTAGTTGTAGGCATAGTTATAATAATAGTAACTGAGCACTTACTGCCGGTCAGATATTACTGTGAAGGATTTTACCTTTATAGACTCAAGTTCCCTGAATATTAATCTCCATTGTACAGAGGAGAACAGTGGGGCAGAGCAAAATCAGGTACCGCACAAGGCAAGAAGGCACAGAGCTATTTTTATTGGAACTAACCATGGAGAACTTCATGCACAACAGTAGGTGGGGGAACAAAGGCTCCTCAGTAGCTCATGTTTTTACACAAGAAAAGGAAGAAAAGCCTGGGTGGTGGTGGTGGCTCAGTGCTGTGACCGGAGACTGTGCCCAGTACATGCTGTGAGCTGCTGCTAACGCAAACTGCACTGATTTTGTAAGGTGCAACTAATTTGAGCATTTGTTTCTGTTTTATAATTTTATAAGAGCTATAAGAATAAGATGTTTATTCCAAGTTCTACAATTCATGCATCTTTGCTTTTATTTATTTTAGTTAGTAGATGTTTGCAGTGCATAATAAGAAAGTTCACTCTGGGGAATCAGGACACGCCTGCTCTGCATCTGGAGCACTTTCACTCCCTTCCCCCTCCTTCTCCCCACTGTACATATCTCCTTTCCATCTCCAGAAGGTCGGCCTTTCTATTTTCTATCATTTCTCCTTTATATTGGTCTTTATTTATATTCTGAGTTCTGCATATTAAAGAAACCATGCAATATTTTTAAAAAATCAAGATTGATTTTTTTTTGTAAATCACTCAAATGTATTCCTTTTAATGGCTAAGTAATATATGTACATTCTTTTACAATTATATATATATAATATATATATGAATATATATGCCACATTTTCTTTTTTATGTATTTAGTACAGAGTGTACAGGTCTCACTACACAGCTCAGACTTGTAGCGATCCTACTGTTTTCAACCTCCCAAGGGTTGGGATTACAGCCACGTGCTACCAGGCCCAGTCTCAACGTTTCAGTGTGCCCTGGGGATGGGAATGGCACAGCATGCTGGGGGATCAAATCCTGATCCTTGCATCTGCCTAAGCAGGTGCTTTAATCTTTTGAGCTATCTGGCAGGCCTTGGATGTTATATATATGCCACATTTTCTTTATTTGTCCACCTGTCGCAGGACATATAGGCTACTTCCAAGATTTAGCTGTTCTGATTTGTGCTTATAAACATGGGTGTCTGCACGGATCACCATAATATGATGTCTTTAACTCTTCTGGGAAGATTATTAGAAAAGGTTTAGCTGAGTCAAATGGAAATTCCATTTTTAGATATTTTGAGGAATCTCTGTAGTGGTTGTTCTTGTTTACCTTTCTACAGCAATGAAGCAGGGTTCCTTTCCCCCACAAAGAGTTGTTTTTGGAGTCCTTGATGATAGTCATTCTTAGTGGAATAAGGTGGGATCTCAGTGTCACCTTGATCTGCATTTGTCTTTTGACCAAAAATGCTGAACATTTTTCATGTACTGCTGACGATTTGTACCACTACTTCTAAGATATGTATGTTCATTTTAATCGCACGCTATTTTGATTGGACCTTTTATTTCACAAGGTCTCTTTCTTTTTTAATTCTTTGTGTATCTAGATGTTAGTCCTGTCTGAGGAGTAACATGTTTTGTCATTCTTAGGTTGTCTCTTCACTCTAGTGATTGTTTACTTTGCTATACAGAAGCTTTTTGATTTGATGTGATCCCATTTATTGATTCTTGGTATTATTTTCATGCAATTTGCATTTTGTTCGTAAAGTCCTTGAGCTTGTCTATCTTTTCAAGAATTTTACCTATTTTCTTTTCCAGCAGGTTCAATGTTTCTGTTTCATACCTAGATCTTTCATGCATTTGATTTAATTGTAGTAGTAAGTAAGACATGTGGGTCTAGTTTCAATCTTTTGCACACAGATAACAAGTTTTTCCAGCACGATAGTTAACAAGGCTGTCTTTCCCTCAGCACTTGTCACTTTAGCCCCTTTGTCAAAGATCCCGTGGTTAAGGATGCTTATGTTTGCATTGGCATCTTCCATTCTATTCCACGGTTCCACATATTCATTTTATGCTGGAGCCGTGCTGTGCTTATCACTGTAGCTTTGCAGTATAGCTTGAAATCTGAGTTTGTGATGTCTCCAGCTTTGTTCTTTTTGCTCAAGATCTCTGATTATTTTGGATCCCTTCCAGTTCCGTACAAAACTAAAGAGTCTTGCTTAAGCTGCCTGAGGACACATTGGTGTGTGGAGGGAACAGAGACAAGGATGCCACCATCCAGCCCCAGGTGATAGCAGGTCACCTACCTAGACCACAAAGGGACTTGCAGGATGGAAAAGGAATCACAGGAACGAGCAACTGCAGCAGGATTTTGAGAGAGTTTTATTCACTCTTCATGGCTGCTTTTCTCGTTTTCTTCTCAGAAAGGTACATAATTTTTCATAACATTTTCATATACAAGAGGAAACCAGGGCTTACCACTCTGTTCAAGTTCTCATCACTCCTTTGTTGAAGATCCTAGCACCATTTTTTCATCTTTGCAAGGTATTTTGGGAAGGGATGACCTCAACAACTCATCACAGGGGCCCCATGGAAACTGCCTGCTCCACAACACATCACACCTTCACCTTCCTTCCCTGAATTTGCAACCTTGTGACAGGCAGGGATTCCGAGCCAGAGAGCTGGCCTGCTCCCCACAGTCCTGCCATGTTGAGCATTTCTTATGGCTGCTTCATTTTCACAGACTAGTTTTACTATGTCTTCATGACAGCCTGTGTGGGAGGTCAGGTTCCTCTCTAGCCAGCTCCCTGACACTGCAGCTTGCAAATGACAGGCAGAGAGAGCAGAGGCCTGGCTGCCTTCTCATGGGCGAAGAAGGACTCACAGAATTCTATTGCTCTGCTGGTGAGAGCAACATCCTCTCTCCCCACAAAAACAAAAGAGAGACAGAGACAGAGACCAAGACCGAGACAGGAAGGAAGGAGGCTAGTTGGCTGTATCTGATAGGCATTGCACCTTGTCAATTACAGAACACTTTCATGTGCAGGAATTGTCTAACTGACACAATAAGCTATGGAGGTGGGAAGGCCAGTATATTCTTGCCTGATAGATGCGGAAAGGAAGCTCTGAGAGCAGCCATTTGTCCATTGTCTTCTCAGGGGCTCCTGCTCTACATAGAACACTTACAAAAGTAGCACCATGTCAGTCCCCAAGAAAACCTTAGAGTTTGGCCTGCGGTTGGTTTTAAATGTTCCCTAGAGGTGATGTTGATGGTGATGCAAGCCTGTTAAATGCATCTGCTTGAGGAACCCAAGCAATTTACTTCTGCAGAAAGTTTCCAGTCTGAGTATAACATCACAGGACACAGGAATTCGCTGAGAAAAGTCATCTTCATGTAAGAGTGGATGGGAAGGGCTTAGGGGTTCAAGGGGACACAGTGGGGAGGAGAAAAGGTTTGTACAAACACAGCTCTTTCCAGGGTGGGTGCCCAACTGGTCTGTTTACCCTGCAGAGAGCCAAGCACGGCACCCCACACTGGGCCCATGAATGTCTATGAAACCAAATAGAAAATGGAGACCGGGCCTCCTTTGAAAGACTTGGAAAAGGTGGCAGCAGAGGTGTGGGCATTCACAGCTGCTTCCTGTAGAGTCTCATCCTCACCCAGGGCCCCTCCTGGGCCCCACCAGAGGTCCGGGGAAGGTCTGCTATCCATGTGTGGTATTCTAAGGGGAGAAGTCTTTGTCAGATTTGTTTTTAAGCTTTGTCACACATCTCATCTTCAGCTCCCACTGGGATTCCATTGGGTTATTCTCTAGCATCCCAGAGGTCCTCTCTACACCCGCAGCTTCTCAAAACTCATGCTCATGTACCACAGCAGGAGGTACAGTCCATCTCTGTTCTGGCCAAAGTGGAAATGGAGGCTTTTCTCTTCCTTCTTCCTATAATTTTTGTCAGCTAGCTGTTCTTAGAAAAATACTTGTCATGGTGAAAAGACATTGATTGCATGGAGGGGGAATTTTATATCCTTATTTTCCAGTTAAAAGGAGGGAGGTGAGCTATATAAGAGCCATTTACCGTGGATTCTACTTGTTAAAAACATTCTGGAGGCTAGGCACTCCACACAGCTCACAAGTAATTCTCTCAACCACCAGGCAAGGTAATCAGCATTGTGCCATAGATTCAGAGATGGCCAAGAAGAAGTGGGCTCCTTATCTAACCTCTGTGTAAACAGCACAGCTGGAATTGTGTCCAGCTGTCTCCAGAGTTACTAGTGGAAAAATGTAAGTGGGAAGCAGTATTTTCCATAGTCAGTCAGGATGCGCTTGTCTTAAGTAACCGGAACAATGTTTAGTGGGCACCACATAGACTGGTCTTTCTCAGACCTGACCTATAGACCATTTGTGTCAGTCATCCAGGCCCAACCCAGACCCAGTCAAGATAGGACCTCTGCGTCTGTCTGCAGCCTTGGTATTAATGCTAATCATATCTCTTAGGTGAGTTCTTCATTCCAGGCAGACTGTGCCAGACCCAAAGCCCAGCACACACTGAGCAATATTTCTCAGAGTGTGGTCTGGAACATTTGTATAAGAACTTAGAGCAACTGTGTAGGACACAGAGTTTTAGGCTCCATCCCTGGAAAGAGGGAAAGACAAAGGTCACTTTGTAGTTTTAAATATATATATATAGTTTATTAAATATTTCATGTTACTGGCAGCCAAAGTTTTACACACACACACACACACACACAGTCCAGGAAGAACTGTTCAATGGGGGTCTAAAGTGTATATCTATGTGTCAGTAAATTAGGACTCAGTCCCTATTAGTGAACTAGTAAAAATCTAAGAAAGCAGCACCAGCACATATTGATCAATAAATCTACATTGTCATTACCAGTCTTATGGAAAATCCACTATTATTATGGACTACGGGACTATATAGGACTATTTTGCTGAATTCACACACCTTCAGTATTTAAATGACAATGGAATACCCATCTCTGACAAAAACTAAACAAAAAAAGGGGATACAAAT
>NDGM010956229.1:0-15292 GCA_002564305.1 Octomys mimax | reverse complement strand
CAGCCTGCTGGCACAGGTCCTCCATCCCTCCATCGGGCACAGACTTTGCAGCTTCCACCACTGCCTTCCCAGCACAGATCCATGAAGCGGGCCTGCGTGCGACATTGTCATGGGCTCCAGGCCTCCAGTCGGACTCACAGGAGTCACTGTCATGGGTTCTAGGTCCTTAGCTAGACTCATTCCGGACACTATCATGAGATTCAGGCCCTCAGCTGGATTCTTTGATCTTTAGTGTGTGGACAGATTTCCTGCACTTTTGTACATTATTCTTTGGGTGGCTGTTATGAAATAATCTTATAAAGTATGTGTCCTGTATTGTGCTGATCCCCTTGCAAATCCCCAAACCACAACTGTGGTGGAGATGGTGATTATGAGGAGGAGGAAGATAGTGGTGGGGATGAAGTTGTTGGGAAGAAATAGTTAAGAGCCGAGGGCATGGCTGGTGGCATAAGTGCCTACCTGGCAAGTACAAGGTCTTGAGTTTGATTCCTAGTACCACAAAAAAAAAAAAAAAGAGCCAAGGGCAGCCAGGCACGCTGGCACACACCTGTAATCCTGACACTCAGGAGGCTGCATGTGAAGCCAGCCGGGCTACACAGTGAGCTCAAGGCCAGCCTGGTCTGCAGTGACAGCCTGTCTCAAAAACCAAAAACAAAAGAGCCAACGGCAAAGCCTCTTCTCTGCCCTGAGTCCCTCTCTGCTAAATGAGGGGCATGGCCTGGGTCACTGCAGGGCCCGCTCAGCAGCAATAAGTTAAGATAATTTTGAGGGGGTGCACCCTGGCCTCGAGAGCCTGGAGAGCCTCCTGCAGGTGGTGTACTAGCGAGTGGGGTGAAGACGCGGACAGCCCTTGCAGTGCCTTAAGGGCAGACTGAGTTCAGAGCAGCGAAGAGCAGAGCAGAGTCCCTCACCCCTTCACAGGCATGGCAGCGCATCCTCCAAGAAGGGGAGGCCCCTCTGCCCTCTGGCTGGTCGCAGAGCCTCCCTCCCAGGTGGCTCAGGAAGCACAGGGCCCTCCCCACCTGTGCTCACGCTAGCACGCTGCCTGGTATGCTCAGGGCTGCTGGGCCATGGGCCAGTGCACTCCATGGCAGCCTGGGAGCCCAGCAGTGCCCGGCCCCTCACACTCGGCTCACTTTTCCCACGGGGGCCCCCCACACCTCCAGAAGGCTGCTTGGCCCACCAAGCTGCGCCTTATCAAGCCCCCTCGGATCAGGCCACCCATTGACAAGCCTGGGTCGGGAGTGAAGGGCTAAGACACAGCCCCCAGCCCTGCCCCCACTCCTGCTCAGGCCCGGCTCTTGCCTGACACCTGACACCTCTGGTATCAGAGGGGCAGTGCGAGAGGACCCCTGAAGTCTGCTGATAAGGTCTTCCTGCCTGCCCAGGCGCCCTGAAGTCACAGCCCCCATCTATAGCCTGGGAGGTCCCTGGCAAAGTGACAGGCTAAAGAACAGGAAGAGTGAAACCAGGCCAAGAGCCAAGCCGGCCGGTGGAGAGAAGGGACACAAGTGCAGAGCACCCACGGGAGGAACGTGCCGAGCAACGCGGCCCCCTGGGAGCTTCCTGGCTCGCTGGCCCTCGGTGCTACGAAAGGTGTGGTTCTGCTCCTCTTGGTGATGAGAGGTCCCTGCTGAGGCCAGACAGCCAGGATGTGGGTGCCGGAGGAGCAAGCTGAGCCACCCCACTCCCCCGGGGCACTACTGGCCTGGGCAGCGCCAGGCAACGATCGTGTGCTCCACTCTCCACATCCTTAAGAGCTTGAAGGGCAGAAACATTTTTTGTATCAAGTGCTCCCCTTGTGAGTCACCCGAAGAGACATGGGCCAGTGACACCTGTCCTTGTCTCTCTCACCAGCCGGAGGCCACACCTCTTCCTGCCCACGCCTGGCCCCAAGAAGCAGGCCCTGGGTGTCTGGCCCATTGGTGATGAGGTCCTGAGCAGGGAGCAGGTGGGCAGACCTGCTTTCAAGGCTGAGGCATAGAGCGAGTGCCGGGCACCAGAGGGGGCACAGGTGATGAGGAGAGGGTGAAGGCCACCTGTGGCTGCACGCAGGACTTTCCCATCTGCCAGGTGGGGCTGTGGGGCGGCACCGAGGAACCCTGCACCTGCTGCGATGCGTGAGGAAGCACCCAGCTCACTTCCCTGATGTGGACTCCCTGCCACAGAGCTCCAGATGCTGACAGCAGGCTGAGCTCTGCCCCCAGCCTGGCCGCCCCACCCTCCTGCCGGGGCTCCTGCCAGCCCAGCACTCTGTACCTCCCCTGGTCCTGCTCACGCGCACCTCGGCAGACCACCAGCAGCCCTCAGTCAGCGGGTCCAGCCTGGGGGCTCTGTGTCAGCACATCTGTGAAGGGGCCACTTTTCAGGGGTCGGAGAAAAGTGTCAGGTCATCTGGGCCCTGGCTGGTCTTTCACCAACCAGCCAGGTCACGGCCATCCGGCAGACCCGTGCACAGCACCTGGGCCCCTGCCAACTCCCAGGTGTCATGTGGAGTTGGAGAGGTGCTTCTAGTCCTGGAGCCAGCTGCAGGGCATCCCCGGGACACAGCCAAGGACCCTGAGACTCCAGTCACTAACTAGCGTCTCAGGTCTCAAGCAGAAGTCACAGCTCCACCCACAACAGCAGCGGCTGGCGCTCACTCACACCCACCAGCAGGATGCACTCCTGCACACCCCACAGGCAGGCACACCCCACAGGCACGCTGACTGCACGTCTTGGGGCGCCCCCTGGTGGTGAAGTACCACACTGCCAGGGACCTCTCAATAGGGGTGGCGGGGATTTGGATCCTGAGCGGGGCTGCTGTGACTCCACTTCCCCTGGGTCCTCTGAGCCTGGCCATTTTGGGAGCCCTGGATGTCTTCCTGAGATCCTCGCCCCAACTCTGACTTCAGCTCATAACACACGGTACTTGAATGAGAACAAAGTTTTCGTCCTGCAAGAAGCTCCTAAAACACATTAGTAAATGAAACTGGAAACGCCCACACCTGTTTGCCCAAGAATTGCCCTTGTAAAGGACGGACGCCAAGGGCCAGGGCTGACAGTCTTTCGGGCAGAGCTGTGCCGCTCCCTGGGGGCTACCAGGATAACTCCACATGCCCCTCACCAGGGCGCCCCAAACGTGACAGCCGGGCGGCAGCCAATGGCAGTAAGCCTCCACTCTGCTCATAGGAAGTGTCACTGGTGATGTGCCTGCTGCAGCAGCAGGCTGATCCCATGTCCCCAGATCGTCCCTGGGGGCTGAAGCAGCTCGAAAACAAATGGGTCATGCAGCGGGATTCCGCGACTGCCACTGTCTCTGCAGCAGCTCTTGGAATCTTCTGCAAACAAGGACAGAGAAGTGGGGTGGGGTCACTCCAGCAAATCACATTCCAGGGAGACAAGCCTCAGCACCTCCTCTGAGGTCTCCCGAGACCTTCTCCTTGTCATCCGCCCCTCTGCACCCAAGCCAACAGGATCTGATGACTCATAATCGCAGTCTCACTGGTGCAAACAAAGATGAAGTATGTCTAAAGCTAACTTGGGCTTCCAGACAAATGGCCCCCAAAGTGAACTGCTCCTGGACACGTCCCCGCCACCATCCCAGATCTGCTGCCTTGTGCACACAGCCTCCTCCCTCCACCCAGATCCGCGACTGCCTCCTGGTGACCCCTCAGACCCCAGGCTCAGGGCCAGGCCCGGTGTGTGCCTCCGTACTTCTACAATGAGATAAATTCACTTATGTCACAAAAATCTTTTGTTGAAAAAATGCTTCCTCCTTCAGTGTTCCCTGCATGCACTTTGAGAGGAACATAAAAGAAAAGCACAGCTGCCGGTTGAGTGCCCGGGCCAAGTGGCCAGGAGACAGCACAAGGAGCACACCGCGGGGAGGGCAGGGACACCCTGGTGCCCTGCCCCCCCCCCGCCCCCGCCAGGATCAGCAGCCCCCTCACTCCTGCCCTCTGCAGAGTTCTTGCAGCCTCTATCCCTGCCGCTGCCTAGCTGCTCTTCCTCCAGCCCCACCCAGGCTCACTCCTGTCCGAGCCTGCTTCGGAGCACGGAGTTGTCCCTGCCTTGAGCTCATCTGAAGCAGAGATCGGCTGTGGCTGGATGGCTCCCTTACAAGCATCTTGCCTCGTTGGCTGTGGCTCCCTGAGGCTGTGGCTGGCCCATACCCAGCTCAGAGCTGGGGCTCAGGAGGGGCTCACAGAAGGCAGGGCGGGAGAGGTGAGAGGGGCCGGGGAGGGGAGGAAGCCAGGCAGGCAGGCACAAGCTCTGGGCCTGGGCTGCGCGTGCGTGACTCTGTCGGGGTGGTGAGCTATAGAGAACACGCACACCCATGTTGGCTTCCTAGAGCTGCCAGCATGAGGCACAGCCCCAGGGGAGGCTGGGAAAGGCCCAGGGGCCTCTGTGGCGATGCTGGCCACTCCCAGTGGACCTGCAATTAGTCAGAATAATTAGCTAAGCCAAGCACCAAGCATATACCTGCTGCAGCACTGCTGAAGTGACCACACCCACATTAACACACCACCACCTTGGCCTTCGAAGCTGGGCCCATCAGAACAAGGTTCTCCCCAGTTCCTGGAGCTGCCTGTGGGGCCCTGCACCCCTCAGCTCTCAGGACTTCGGGCTCAGCAGGAGCTGCACTGCTTCAGGTTCCCTCATCCTGTGGGCAGCATGTCCCCAGAGCCCTGTGGTGACCACCACCACCCTCTACCGGGCTGCCCACCTTCCTGGGCAGGCCGTACTCTCCCCTACAGGCCAGTCCCCCGGGATCAAATGCTGAAGGACCTTGCTCCCCAGGCCCTCCCCTGAGGGAGCTGCAGGTGGCCTGGCCATGCTCCTGCCCACCCCAGGGCTGCCTTGGGCACAACAGAGCTCTGGTAGCACTGGGAGAAGGGTGCTGAGCGGGTGACTCCTCACGAGCCCCGAGGTCCCCCAAAACAGGACTCACATCCAGGAGAGGGCACGTTACACTAAGGCCCCAGGACCGTGGAGCTGGTGACGGGAGCACACAGCGCGCCCCACCCCCCTTGGGCCTGACCGGGGTCCGTGGACCCTCAAACCGGTTCAGGCCTCACCCCCACTTCACCAATGTCGCGGCGTCACAGCTTCGCCTTCTCCTTTCACGTGTAATAAATGAGCATTTGCGTCTGAGCACCCCGCTGCTTCCCTGGCCTTAATTTAGCACCAAGAAATGACAGTTCAACTCCGTTCTTCTGCCCACGCTCGGGGCTGAAGAACTGGCGCTGGGGCGGGGGCTGCGCTGCGGGCCCGGGGTCCGGGAAGTTTCCCGTCGGGCCACCAGGGGGCACCCACGTCCCGCCGGACGCGCCGGAGCCGGAAACTGGGGGACTCCGGTCCGTGCGCCCCTCGTCCCTCGGGCGGGTGCTGTGGCAGGGAAGCGCTCCGGCCCTGACCCGGGGCGAACGGGCCCACCCGGGCCCAGCCCTACCCCAGCCGCGGCCCCTCCGGAGCCGGGGGAACTGGGAGCCCCATAGGAGGCCCCGGAAGGGGTCCAACACGGAGCCGGGGAAGAGTTTGGGATTGTGCGCCAGATCCGCCCCGGCAGGGCAGCCGCGGCTGCCGCTGAGGGACAGGGGAGGACGAGGATCGCCCGCTGACCCGGCCCTCCAGACACTCAGCCCGCACAGACGCGGGCGCTCTGCGCCTCCGCCGTCGCCGCCGCCGCCGCCGCCGCGCTGGGCCAGCAGGCGAGGGCCGTGGCACATCACCAGCCCTCCTGGGGCTCCACCGGGAACAGTGGGGAGGGCCCCTGTCCCTGTCCTGCACAGAAGTCACCCAACACCCCGGTGCGCTCAGGCAGCAGCTGGGGAGACGTCAGACAGCCTGTCCAAGTCCGCGTCTGCTGGGGAAGGTGGAGGCCTCGCTAGACACAGAGCGAGCGCAGGCGTCCGGATCCAGGACCGCGTGGGAGGCTCCTGCGAGAGGCCGCTCCTAGCACAGATGGCCCTGCCCAAAGGAGCTACACTTTCCTAGCACAGATGGCCCTGCCCAAAGGAGCTACACTTTCTCCCCTGCGGCGTGAACACCGCCCCCCTGCAACATGCGGGTGCCAACCTTGGCCACCATCATGACTGACACCCCAGCACATGTCTGTGGAGATCCCCACGGGTCCCCAAGAACCACCCCCCCCACCACGTCCTAGGAGCACTCAAGGCTCTGGTGGACATTCTGGGGAGGGCTGAGCCTTCTGCAAGGTGCACTCACTGCTGGACACTGGAATGATGTGTCCTGGGAAGCTCCCCAGCTATATTTAGCCTGGTGGGTTTCGTAGCAGCGACATCTCCCCAAGCGCTGCCAGGAGGCACACCACTGGGCCCCTGGCGCCCCTCTGTGGCCAAAGGCCTTGCCAGGGTCCTGGAGCCAAAGCCTCACTTTAAAAGCCCACCTGGCCTCAGTTTCCCTTCCAGGCAGCTAATGCAAGCACGGCCATTCTGATAGCACGGCCCTCCACGCTCCAGCACTGAGAGCTGCCGGCAACCACCTGGGTATGGATAGCCCACCCAGCAGAAGGGCGCCCTCACACGCACTCTGCTGGCCTCCGCACCTCCGCCCTGATGGCTGGGGTCTAATGTGGCCCCAAGACCTCCAGTGGGGCAAAGGGGCCTAGGTCATGCAGACTCCAGCTTCAGGAGTTTGATAATGATTGGTGGGCCCAGAGGCCTATCAATTACAGGAATCAAAGAGACTCCAGAGGTAAGGGCTAGCTCGGGGAGGGGGCGGGGCGGGTGCTGGGACCACACCTTGTCCCGGGCCCCTTCTCTCTGGCTCCAGGTTCTCTGCTCAGTGCTTCTCTCAGCCATGCAGGACGCAGCCCCTCCACACGTGACCCTGTAGCCTCTTTGGCCCTTTCCTTTAAATGGCAGACTTCCTCCCCCGGCGCTGCACATGCTGTCTCTATAGCTGTCTGCCCAAGCTCCGCCCACCACGGCCTCATTCTTGTGCCAGTGTTGCCTCCTCTGGGCCCCCACCCCTTCAGGCCTCCTCACCATCCACCCCAGTTTCCTTGTCAATCCCTTTCCCCTCCTGTAACTCCGTGAGGACAGGTGCCATCCCTATGTTCTCAGCACCTGGCACACAGCAGGCCCAGGTCTCCAAGGGACTCCCCACCAGAGAATCGGAGTCTTCTTGGTCCCACCCTGCAACCTCAAGGGCTGGAGCACTTCGAGGGTACCCTCCTAAGAGTGGGGCCCAGTACCCAGGCCCTACACGGGGCTGCTCCCCTGCCAGGCTTTGGGCCTCCTGCTCCTGGCATGCTTTCCCCGGAGACTCCTCAGCCTCCTGAGCCCAGCCTGATGCCACTACCCAGGAAAGTCCCGCTGTTGACTTTCGTTGGCCAAAGAAGCATAGCACCCAGAGTCCAACCTCCATGAGCTCAGGATGCCAGGGCAGGCATAGGTGCAGCGAGCCCAGGCAGATGCCAAGGGCCCAGGCGGGCTTGGGCTGGGAATGGAGCAGGGGTGAGTACTGAGCTCCAACTGAGGACGACTTTCCTAAGAGGGATGTAAGGAAGAGCATGTGAGGAGAAAGAAGCAAGAAGGGCACCCGACAGAGTGGGGTCTGGATGAGGCCCCTCAGGAGAGGATGGGGAGCAGGGGCCCCAGGCCAAGTGGAGGTGGGGTGGGACACTAGACCGCGGTGCTTTAACTAAGGCAGGGGGCATGGGGATTGCCAGGCCTCCCCCTATCCAACAGCTCTACCGGTGAGCACAGGGCTCCTGGCCTTGCTTTCAGTGAGGCTGCAGAGAAGGAGCAACTCTCAGGCTATGATGCTCCTCTGACCCCAGGACTCAGTTTCCACAGCAGTGACTAAGTGGGCGGAGAGGGTAAGCCAACCTGCCTGGTTGTGACTGCCTACAGCTGTACTAGAAGCCAGGTGAGGGGGCGGGGCAAGTGTAAGGGGTGGGGCAAGGGGTGGGACCAGGTGGCTGTAGGGTGGGCCCCACGTGAACTGCTGGGGTGGGCCATGCCTGAGTTACTAGCTATGGTCTGCTGTTGGGGCTGGCTGTTAGCACCGTTAGTGACCCAGGAACTGCAAGACCCCTGCTATCCAGACCCTGGGAAAGCGGTGTGTGGAGGGACCTCGTGGACTCAGCAGGGCAGCACAGCTCCCCAAGTTGCCCCTTCCCTGGAGAACAATTGGACGCAGTACTCCCCAGTCCCCAGTTCCCAGACAGCCGGCCACCAGGATCCACTAGGGGAAGGGGAAGCCAGGATCAACAGACAGTGACTTGACCAGGACCCTGGCCCTGGAGCGCACACTCCCGGATCTGCCCCACAGACCCCGGAGCAAGGTGGCCCTGGCTAAGTGGACGACCGCAGTGCTGGGTAGGGCACTGAGGCCCTGCGCCAGGCACCCACACTCCCTGCCCTGTGCACAGGGGCAGGTGGCCCGGGCACTCTGCTGCAGCACTGGCTGCGACCCTAGCTCCTGAAAGGACTCAGCTTCCCTTGCGGTGGCAATGAGTGTAAGGGGGATCCACTGCTGGTTTCTGAGCAGACCCAAGATGCCCCCTCCTGAAGGAGCTCTCGGGGCCCAGTTGTGGCAGAGGTGCAGTAAGGACAAGGACTAGTGCACACCTGGGGCCTGAGTCACCCCCAACTTTACAGCTGGGTGGGCAGTGAGCCGCCACCTGCTACAGGCTGCACGGTGCACCATCTGTGGGGCAGCCTTGCTCTCTCGCCCCCACCCACGAGGGACCCAGCTGCCACTGCAAGCTCTCCACTTCCCCCCCCACCCGTCTGTATTTGGGGTGCTGCCAAAGGTCAACATGGTGTGCGCCGGAGCCGCCCTCTCCCTGGCCCAGCCATGGCCCAAGCTCAAAGTCCAGCACAGCCTGTTGGCACTTGGCTGGGGCTGGAAGGCCCAGGAGCCTGCAGACCACATTGGGTAGAACCTGGCGCACTGCCCAGACTGACCCAGCTGTGACCAGAGGACCCCCGGGCACTTCAGGCTAAGGGCTGTCAAGCTCATGTGAAGTTGGGGTTCTAGAAATTAAAAATCCCAGGCTGAGGAGAGTTCAGCGATCTAAGTGCCTGACTGGCAAGCTCAAGGACCTAGGTTTGATCCTCAGTACCACAAGCCACATCAGCCCTGCCCCTGGGCACGCTGAGCCTGCAACTGAGACTGGGCGTGATGGCATACACCTGTAATCCTAGCACTGGGGAGGCTGAGACAGGAGGATCACCATGAGTTTGAGCTGTTTAGCAAGACCCTGTACCAAATACATAAATAAAAGATTTTTCTAAAGTTTTTAGAAAAAAAAAAGAAAACAGCCATGTAAGCATGGCTTCACCATGCAATTGCTGAGAAGCTGACATGAGAAGGTAGGCAGGGCTCCCTGTCCCATAGGCCTGCCTGTGCTCCAAGCACACATGCACATCCACCGCTCACAGCCTGTCTGCCTGAGCCCATCTGGACGGGGCCTGCTAGCTGCAAGCCAGGAAGCATGGCTGGGACTCATGGGAAGGCAGGGTGCAGGCTGAGACGAGGAGGCCTCACCTCCTTCAGAGCCCAGGGGTGTCTCCCTGAGCCATGGGCACACTTGCTTGTGAAGTCCCCAGGGAAATCGCATGAAGGGCTGTGCTCCAGAGCAGAAGAGGACCGGATGCTCCTTGCTGGGCACAGCCGCTGCCTGGATGAAATACCCAGTCCTTGCCACACCCAACCTGCGGGCATCCTGCCCTGCCCCCCACCCACCAGTGCAGCCCCACTGCTACTCAGGACCCTTGCTTTCGAGCACCTCCAGACCCTTCCTTCTGCCCTTTCCCGCTCTTCCTCCCTTCCTCGTCTCCCACAGCATGCTCCCGTTCCTCACTCGTAGCCCACAGACACCACGGCACAGCGGCCCTGGAAGGCTGGTGGGAGGACCTTAGAGGCCCCTCGTTCTTCCTCAGTGAGGCTGCCCTGGACTCCTGCTGTAAACTGGGCTACAACAGGGCCTCCTGGCAGGGGAGGAACAGTGCAACCACCCCTACTGGGCTCCAGTGAGGACCCCGGGCCTGACTAGGGCAAGGTCAGTGTGTAATCACCCCACTTAGGCCCGTGGGGTGCCCTCACCTGTCCTAGACAAGCAAAGAAAAGAAGAAGGAGACCTCCAAGCTAGATAGCTCTGGGCCCCACCTTTCCTTCAGCCCTGCACAGCCCAGCCTGGGGACACCCAGGGTCGGTGTATACAGGGCCACACGGGAAGTGGGCGGCAAGAGGCAGAGTCCACCCTTCAGGGCAGCAGGTGCGGTCTGCAGCCAGCAGCGGGGCCCGCCTCCGGCAGGAACGTGGCTGGGCCTGACACATGGCTCTCGGGCGAGGCCAGGCCAGAGATGACCCCAGCGTGTCCCAGCAGGGCCTCGTCTGGTGCTGGGGCAGAGCATAGGGCTGGAAGTCAGGCCTGAGGGCAGCAAGGCCTCCCTTGTGCATCCTTGGACTCAGTTTACCCACCAGTAGCACGGAGGCCTGCCTCAGCTTGTCTCTCAAAGGATCCAGGTAGGTTGGCAAAATAGTGCAGATACAAATGTGGGACTCGTGGTCACTGGAAAAGAGCTCCAGAACCACAGGGGTGCCGCAGTGTAGGCAGAACCTCACTCCTGGGGGAGCCCCACAACCCCTCCCACTCCTGTGGCCCTGAGTTGGGGGAGAAAGGGGACTAGAAAAGGAGGGGCATTCATTCAACCTCACCCCTCCCACCCATCCCTAACTGCCCATGGGGTGGGCGGGCGTCCAGGAAGCGCCCTGGTAACTCCAGCCAAGGCCGGAGGATTACCTGGCCAGATAAGCTGAGGAGGCCTCCAGCCAGGAGAGGCATATTTATCAGGCCTCTAGAAAACCAACAGAGGAAAATGCCACAGCAGGGCTAGGCAAACACCCCCCCATCCCTCGGCCCTGCTCTGCTCTTCGAAGCTCCTGAGGACTGGCCCTCACGGCAGCGGCTCCCTGGGAAGCGCAGGGCAGACACTGCCCACTCGGCTGCTGACCCCCGTGCCACAAGGAGAGAGGGCTGGCCCCGCTTGAAGACAGGCCACGCAGACGGGGCTGAGCTGCAGCAGCGAGGCCTTCCACTCCGCACCCCCCACCTGCCCACAGAGGGGCTGGAGGCCTCCGCTTCCAGCCCCAGAACACAAACTCCTGGACTGCTCTTCACCCAATAAGCGGAAAGAAGGACTTCATGTGGGGCAGGGTGATCAGCCCTTCTACCCAGGAATCTGAGCTGGGGAGGGGACACACGCAGAGGCCGGGAACGCAGAGTCCCACCTGTCCCAGTGCTTAGTCCAGCCCTGTTTGCAGAACGTCCCAAGCAGGAGCCTGTGAACTGCCTGTCAGGGGCATCCTGAGCTAGATGACTTTGCGAGGGGCTATGTAGATGAGGGCTCGCCCCAGCCCCAGCCCAACACTCAGGTCGTCCCATGCCAGCCTTGAGCCCGTGTGCCTTGGCCCTGTAAGCTACTTGGCCCTGCCAAGCGACCCCTCCCATCCAAACCTTTTAGGGGTCAAAGAGGGGAACTCCAGTATGGGTGTGGGTGGCACATGCCTGTGATCCCAGCATTCAGGAGGCTGAGACAGGAGGATCACTGAGAGTACATGGCCAGTCTTGTTCAAGGCTTGCACAGTCTTGTACAAAGTCAGTTCAAGGCCAGCTTGAAATACATAGGGAGACTGTCTTGAAGGAAAAAAAAAAAAAAACCTAAAGAAATAAAAATAAAGTCCAGGGAGATAGCTCAGCAGTCTAAGCACCTGCTTGGCAAGCACAAGGACCTGGGTTCAATCCCTGGTACCATATACCCTGCTGACCCTGACCCAGGCCCACCGAACAGACCACCAAAACTGGATGTGGTGGTGCACACCTATAATCCCAGCACTGGGGAGGCCGAGACTGGAGGATCACTACAAGTCTGAGCTTCATAGCAAGACCCTGTACCAAATACATAAATTTATAAACTTTTTTAAAAATTTGGTACAGGGTTTTGCTATGCAGCTCAGACACGTCGTGATCCTCCTGTCTCAGCCTCCCCAGTGCTAGGATTATAGGCGTGTGCCAGCATGATTGGTTTCAGTGACTGGTTCAGCATGGGGTCAGCATGGCATGCAGTACCAGGGATCAAACCTGGGTCCTTGCAGTTGCCAGGCAGGCTCTTAGACCACTGAGCTATTTCCCCAGCCCCCAAATACATAAATTAGAAAGATAAAAAGGAGACACTGAGGTCTGTCCCCACAAAGAGGGAGACCACACAGCCCCTTCCACCCAGATGGCCACGCTGCCTCTGCACCTTCTGGGCTTGGCGCTGCGTCCATACATCACAACTATGGAGAACCCCACCACCAGGAGAGCCTACACTTAGCACATATTGACGGAGAAAAGGTCCAAGGACCCAAAGTCACATGACTGGAAGTCATGCCCCTTGAAGGTGGGTGCCCTATGTTCCTGCAGCAGCCTGCGTGGGAAACAACTTTTGGGCCCGCAGCTTTCACCTTGGTAAGGCATCTGAGTCCAGTCACTAGCAAGCCTGCTGGGAGCGCCAGCCCCTGGGCTGGAGAAACTGAAGCCTGAGGAGGGAGGAGGTCCTGCTCACTCCAGGCCCAGCAGGACCGCAGTGAGCCCAGCCTCCTGAGGTCAGGCTCCTGCTCCTGCCAAGAGCAACCTCCCCGCGGGAGGACTGATCCTCCAGGGAAATGATTCTGAAGGAACAAAACAGCCAACGACCACAAGCCAAGGAGCAACGACTCGCTGTAGCTCAGTGTGCAGAGGTTTCAGTCCACAGCGAGCTGGCTCCGAGGCAGGGTAGAAGGGCAGAGGGCATGACAGAGGAGAAACCGTCCAGGGCAAGCAGCAGGGTGCAGGAGCCCTCACGGGGGAGGCAGGCTACAGACGCAGACACAGATTCAGAAACGGATCTGTCTCTAGCTCCAGGCCATGCCCGCAGTGGCCCAAGCTGTGCCTCCAGGCTTCACCTCCCAATAGCACACCCAGATATAGACCCACCAGTGGACTAATCCAGCACCATGGCCCAGCGGCATGCGCGCACGCGCGCACGCACACACACACACACACACGTACAACCTGGCATCACACTCATGATCCAGCACCACACACACACACCAAGGCCCCGCCTAGGAGCACCTGAAGTTTGGAGGGACAGCCAGATGGCAGCCATGATACAGGGATCAGCCACAAAGAGGCCCAGCGGAGAAAGGCAGACAGTAGGGGGTGAGGGGCTTTGGAGAGCAGGGCGGCTTCTGCCTTTCCAGAGGGCGAGTTCTCGGCTGGCCACTGTGGATTCAGCTGCCATGAGTTCTTTTAAGAGGAGGGAGAGCTGGGCTTTCACAAGCCTTTCCACTTTTCACAACACATGAGCAGCCTGTGTGGCTGCCTCTTGCCAGCCCCTGTGCTCCCTGACATGTAGAAGTGTCCCCAGCTGGGACACACACTCTACCCAAAGGGTCAGTGACAGGGAGAGTCACTGTCCCCAGGGGCCCTGTTGTCCACCAGAGCTTCCTGGCCTGTGCACAGCCTCCCCTGAGCTCCTGCAAGCCCCTGCCAGGAGGCTCAAAGGGCCGTGCTTGGCTGCTCCTGCCCGGCCCGCAGCATCACGCACAAAGTTGGGACAGGACTAGAGATGAAGACCTCACTGCTCCCGGGCATTGCCCAGCTTGGACTAGGAGGTGGTGGTACCCAGGAGTGGCTTGCATCAGGCAGCCCCAGCTCCTAGGGGTGGCGGTGGGGGCACCAGCGAGAGGAGAGGCCGGACCAACTGAGACTTCTTCCTGTGGTCGGGAGAGAGGGGGGAGGGGGCTGCCAGGCCGGGAGGAGCAGAGGCTCAGCCGGCTGGCGCCGCCATGTCAGGAGCTGGGCGGGTCCTTCAGCCCATGCGATGCCAGGAGCCCCTTATCTCCCTCTGAAGGAGGCCGAGCCAGGCCAGGGGTCTCGAGGCTCGGAGGCCAGCCCGTGTCTGCAGGAGGAGATGGGAGGTGCTGGCTTCCCTCACTTGATCTATCTGCAGAAATGTTCCAGCTGCGGTGGTGGCGGCTGCTCGGGAAATTCCTTGCACATGAGGAATGGGCTTGGCGGTCTCCAATCTCAGGCAGCACTTGGAGGCAGGCGCAGCCTGGGACGGGCTACAGTCGTGCCTGAGCAAGGCGGCTGTGGTGGCGTGGGGGGCTACCCACAGAACAGTTGGCCCTGGAGGGACAGGGGCCCAAGGTAGGGTCAGCCCCAGCCAGTCCAGGTGCCAGCCAGGGAGCTCGGAGCAGCATGGACCCATGAAGGGGGCCCTCTCTGGTGCGTGAGCAGAGCCTGCTGCCTGAGAGGCTTCCGGCTGGCGGACCGTCTTCCCATGTGGCTGTCTGGGCAGCGCATCCCAGCTGCTCTTTGAACCCCTGGTCCAGGTGAGCATCTTTTCATTTCCTCCCAGCAAGGCCCAGGAGCTGAGCTCCCCAGTGCCGCCCTCAGAAGGCAGCACAGGCCCGAGGTGTGCCCCCAAGCCCCAGCCCACCCAGGCCCAGGGTGGCGCAGAGGCTACCCAGGATTCTGCTGTCAGATGAGGCAGGCCCAAGTCCCAGCCCCAGAATGTCCCCACCTTTTTGCAGGAGCACAGGCTGTGGGGTGGTGCAGAGCCCACATGGGATCAGCTGGGCCACAGACGGGGGAACACAGGGCTGGGCTGGCCATTGACGCTGGGAAGTCCTCTTGATGCCCAGCCACTCCAAGGTCACAGGCAATGTCCTGCTCAAAGCTGCTCTAGGTGGCCCCCAAACGAGGTTGCAGGCAGGCAGATCTGGGCCCACCCTGGCCCTGGCTGGTCTCAGCCTGGGAATTGCTGTGGAAAGCAAGACCTACTGGACCCCTTGCCCTGCCTGCCAAGACCCCAGGCCTGAGGGTGCACATGCAGGTGAGCCCACCCACCCTGCTCCCTCGGCAGGCCTGACCTTGGCTTTGCTCCTCTCAGCAGGGTCCCCAGAACATTAAAACCCTTTGGAAACCCCAAGAGCCTGGCCCAGCACTGAGTCAGAGCTTAAGTAGGCACCAGAGGCCCTGGAACTCCAGCTGGAGGTGGTCAGTGTCCCTGCTGGTCCTCCCAGCTGGCCACCTAGAAGTGTCTGGGGTACTTGGGTCACTCATCTACCCACTTGGGCCTGGTCAGGCTTGAGCAGTGTCTGCCCAAACTGGATCCCGGGAGCAGCCACCAACCAGCTGCCTCCCTCCAGAGCAGGTGTCCACATTCCAGCTGTTTCCTGGGCCGGGGAGATAGCTCAGTAGGATAAGCACTTGCCTGGCAAGCACAAGGGCCTGAGTTCAATC
>NDGM010956228.1:0-12405 GCA_002564305.1 Octomys mimax | reverse complement strand
CCTACATGCCAAATTTTGTGCCAAACGTGGGGTGGGGGAGGGGTAGAGGATGAACAGGATGTGACGTCAGGCCTGTCTGACATCTGCCACTTCATCCTGCTCATCCAAACAACCTGTTGGATGAGCCACCTCCAATGATGGCATTCAAGAATGCCACCTCCAGAAGCTCCAAATGGCAGCCTGCTCTCCGGGTGACATCACAATGATGGAGGCTAGACCTGAGTGGAAGGAGAGTGACCCTCAGGGAAGAGGCTTCTCCAGCTGCTCACAAGAAGCGGCCTTCTCTTCCTTCCCCAAAATGGGACATTTGCTGTGGCTGATTTCATTGCTTCATTTATTTTCCCAATAAAATAAATGAAGCAATGCGATTTCCTATGCAATCCCAGGAGAGGCAGGAGCACGTGGATGAAAAGGGGGTCCCCAAAACTCATCCAAGTAGGGCTGGCCAAATAGTTCAGCGGATTAAAGTGCCTGCAAACAGCTGCAGGGGGCCGGAGGTTCGATCCCCGGGGCCTGCCGTGCCAGCCCCGCCCCCCAGGGTACGCGGAGACAGCGATTGAGACTGGGCATGGTGGCGTGCGCCTGTAACCCCAGTTCTTGGGAGGCTGTATGAATCACTATGAATCCGATCTAGTAGTGAAACCCTGAACACCCTGTAGACCCTTCCCAAAAATACAAATAAAAAAGAACAACAACAACAAAAACCCTCATCTGAGTCCTTCCCGACTTCGTGCGCAGGGACTCGGGGCATGGTGAGTACTTGCTAGTGTGCTTGCCCTTACGCCAGCGTGATGACACCAAACAGGATGTGCTTAGAGAACTCTGTGCGCCTAGGAAAATCTGCCTTTCCTTTTCAGGTCCTGGCTTGTATGACCACCCAAACTGTCCAGTGGGCATCCACAATCATCCATGGGATGCCTCTCAGCCCACAAAACACGTGCTCAAGGCGTTGAACAAAGATAGTGGCCTGAGCTCCCTTTGGCAGAACAGCAACTGGAAAATACAGCGCGGGTATGTGTCACACTATTGTGACTTCCACCCAATTCCCACAGCCAGGGCAGACCCGTCGCACAGCACTGGAGGTGGCCTCCCTCTGCAGCTGCTTTAACAGAGGGTTCCAGGCCAGAAAAGCAGCACCACTTCCCCAAGGCCTGCGAAGGCTCGGCCCTAAGCGCCCTTGGTGACTTTATCTCTCCCATCCTCCTGCCTGAGGCCGCAGTCTGATCACCCTCTGCGCCTTCCTCGCACACCAAGCGCCTCTTGATTAACCTTGCCCAGCACCTTGTAGGGCAGCGCCAGTGTTCCTTATGAACTGTCCTGATGTGAAGGAGACAAGATAACCTTGTGCGAAGGACAAGGGACAGAAAGAACATCCCTGCTTCGTTCTCACTGTGCAGCCAGCTTGGTTTCTCACTGTTCTCACTTCCAGCAAATACCAAGCCTTCCATCTTTCCCTGGGGTGTGTGGGGGAGGACGAAATGTTCTGACACGAGCTTGTTTCAAAACCGCCAGGGCAGCAACTCCAGGGATTTAGGGAAGAAGCAAGGGGTGGGTGTGTTGCTCTGCTCATGCCTAAGGAACTTGGAAAACAGAGGCAGAAAACGGGGGGAAAGTTGTGCAGAGCTAACTTGGCAGTGAGACAAAAGTGAACCAACGAAAATAACCTAAAAGGGAACTGGGGCAGCCTACTGAGAAGAGGGGCATCAGATGGACAGCCTGGCCAGAAATCTGGACACTGTAAGAGACAATTTAGTGTGGGGTCATGCCCCAGGCTGGATTTATTGCCGCTTTCCCTGTTAACTCGCCTCATGTTTAAAGTCAAAACTGCCATAGGCTCTAAGGGACTTTCATCTTTGTCATCATGTGATCAACTTCAAAATGCAGCACCCCAAATGGGAAGAGGCCCCCCCCCCTCCGCGCAGAGTGAAGAAAGCAGGACTCCAGGGAGGCTGAGGTCCAGGTTTTTAAGGTCCTGCATCAAGCAGGTTCTGAAGGATGCAGAGGTTTGGGCATGTCAGCTTCAGGCAGTGGGCAGGCAGCAGGGCGCAGGACACCCACGTGGGGAGGCTGGTGTGGTGGTGAAGGCCCACTAGGACACCCTGGCTGCTCGTCCAGCTGTGGCTGCAAACACATGTGGAAAGGGGCTCCCGCGCTCAAGCCCTCCCAGGGGCACAGAAGGCCTGTCCTGCTCGGCTATGAAAGCTGCACCTAGAGGGGCCAGTGGCTGCACCCCAGGGACACCACGATGCTACCCAGGCACGGGTCTCTACCCCTTCCTCCAGTGTAGCCCACCCTGTGTTAAAGTGAAATTAGAAATTCAGGACCTATCTGTGGCTGGAAGCTTCACAGACAAACTGCATGGGAAGTTTCCTCCAGTGTGCCCAACCTCCGGGCACAGGCGCAGAGGGAACCAGGGATAGTGGCTACTTGACCCCATGGGCTCCCCCATCTGGTCCCTTCCCCACCCCTCCCCGACCCCCACCCCTCTACTCTCCATATCCTCCCCTCTGCTGCCTAGTCCTCCCTTCTCTTCCCCTCCCCCACCCAGTCCCCACCCTCTCCCTCTCCCCCTTTTGCCCTCTCCCTCCCTCCCTCACCCCCTTCCCTCCATGACACAGCTCCTCTCCTCCGCTGCCTTCCCCACACCTCTCTGTACCCCCTCATTCCATCACCACGCCTGAACCGGCCACGTCCTGCCCCTCCCCCACTCCCGTTCTGGCTTAACCTGGACTTGACCCCTGCATCCAGCCACAGAGTTTGTGCAGTGTGCAGGTGGGGGTCCCAGGACACCTCAGAACCCTGGCCTCCCCTGGACGAGGCGGGACAGGTCCCTGGGCCTCAGTCTCAGCTGTGAGCCCAGGCCACGCGGCCCTGAGGATCTCAGGCTCCTTTCCAGCCTAACACTTTGGGGTTCCAGACCCGTACTGGGTTTATCTCAGGTGCGCAGAGACTAAAAGGGACAAACTCTCCACAAGCAGGAGTGAGCACAGCTCCAGAGAGCCGGAGCGTCTTGCCAGCCCAAGCCCCGGAACTCAGTGCATTTTTCCCTTATTGCACTTCAGACAATATGTTTATTTCTTTAATAACCAGGATAATTGATTAGAGTTAGTGCTGAGGGGGAAACTTGGGTCATTTTTCTTACAGAGGAGACATAAATCCAAAAATGTCCCTCTCTCTAAGAAGTGAAACTCACTTCATTTCCAAAATACAGCCCATAACTCTCAAACAAATCTTTCCTCTCTCGGTCTCCATCCTTAGCCGCCCAACTCCCGCAGCCTTGTCTTCCTCCCGTCCACAGAATCTCCAAGCAAAAGGACCCAAGTCCCATATCGTTGGAAAACGATGTGCAAAAAGAGCATTTTTACTTGGAGAGGGCTTTTACTCGGAAACGAAACGATTCAAAACCTCCCAAACATGCACGTGAAATCATTTCGCAGCCAGACACTACAAGCATTTCCAGCAGACTGCCCATCAGGGTGAGGTGCCCGAGATTGGTGCACCCCACTGCGTGCGGGGGGTGGGGGGGCGGCGGGGAGGGAGCCCCACAGGTAGAAACAACAGTGAGGATTAAGCGTCTGACATCTGCAGTTCCAAGATGACACATGGAAGGGAAATGGATTCAGACTCTAAGGGTTACTGAAAGGAGGTAGCCAGGTGCTCCGCCCCTGGGGACCCCAGTGGGTGCAGGCACACCTCCGCCTGATCTCCCGCGTGCGCGTGTGCGAAGGGAGCCACCTCCTCCCCCTTCCTCCTGCCTTCCTAGGGGTGTGGAGCACTGGGAGCCCAGCTTGCCCCTCCCCCAGCTTCCCAGGCAGGATCCTTCGCAGGATGCGTTTGTTGTGCTGACCTTGAGAGCGAATGACCCAGAGAGAAGGACGCCCAGTGGCTGGAGTCTGCTGACCTCATTTGTCCACGTTGGTATCAGAGAGGCAGCCAGGGGCAGAGGAAGTGGGAAAGGATGATTACATGAACGTGCAGGACAAGGACCTGCAGCTGCGCCCTTGACAAAGACTAATCGGACTTCTGTTTCCTTGAAGAGACTGTTCTGCATGGAAGGCGGGCCTGATGTCCACAGCACTCCAGCCACCCTTTCCTCCCACTTCCTCACATGTTCCCAGCCTCAGACCCAGGCCCCAGGGCCAGGTGACCTGTGTTCAAATCCCGCTTCCGCACAACTGCCCTGGAGCAGGCATATTGTCTGCAGAATCGGAATTGTTGGAGCTCTAGTCCATAGGAGTGCTACAAAGTTAGCTCAATTATCATATGAGGTGTGATTAAAAAACTATAGTGAATACTTAATTTTGTACTATAGTAAAAGACAAGTTGCCATGAATTCCCCTCCTATTGAACACTCTCATCCCACCCTTCTTGCCACGTTCTGACACAGCCTCAGGCAGTGGGCAGATGGTGGGGCACAGGACACCCACGTGTACAGATGCCTGTAACATGTGTTACTGGCCTGCGCCTCGTCGAGTACTGGACACAGGATGAGAGTTGATTGTTCTTGTGCCTTCCAGGGCTCTGCTATCAGTTCTGTGCATTGAGAAAGGATGACATTTCTGTTGCATGCAAGAAAGCCCATAAAATGGTGATCACAGGTAGCACCAAGAGGCGCGGGGAGCAGCTCACCCACACAGCAGCCCTAAGAAGTAGATGCTGTTGTTGTCTCCGTTTTACCACAAGGGAACTGAAGCACAGAGAAGTGGAGTAACTTGTCCAAAGCTACACAGCAGCTAAGGACAGTGCCAGTGTCTGACCTCAGCCAGGCTGTGTCCTGGGTCCATGTCCCTAATCACCACTCAGCTGCATGTGTCTCGATGAAAGCAGGAAATCCACACCTCTGTGGAAGGGAAATAGAAAGCCTCCAGCTCAGCCCTGTACTTGCTAATCCTGCAGCCTTGGCGTGGCTTCTATCTATTCTGGGTGCTGGGCTGGGTGGGCCATGGAGCTCAGCCCCCCTGGTGAATAACACATGACCTGCAGGCCCAGGGCTTTCGGGTTTCTGGTGAAGGGCAGCACCAATGTCAGCACCCACAGTGAGCCCCAGAGCATGTTGGGTCCTGGCTGGTTTCTTTGTGTGCACCACAGGGAATGCACAGTAGGTGCTTCAGGAGCTGCAGGTGTCCAGTGGGAGGAAAGGGCACCTGGAGTGGGGGGCAGAGTGTCAACATCATGATGGCAGAAGTGACCCCAGAAAGCACAGAGAACAGCGAGGCACCTCGGCCACCACGGGACACCAGAGTCCTTAGAGCCCACAACACGCCTAGGGCACCACAGCAGAGCGCCCCAGAATGGCAGTGGGGTGAAGGGACTCCTGTGCTCACTGCTCTGAAAACAGGAGCTCTGGAAACCTCCCTGCCAGGTGCCTGGCAGCACCTGGTGAGCACTTGCTAAGGAGCTGTGTGCCACATTCACCTCTCAAGCCAGAGAGCATCTTCTGCCCAGGATCCCAGGCAAGGAACAGAGCCTGCACCACCTATTTCCATACAGTGGGGCTTCCAACCCTGCGCCAACCCCGCAGGGCCAGCATGGTGGGTGGGGGTCGCAAATGTAAAGAAATGATCCCAGAACAGACCCTGGGCTGCCACTAGTAATGCGTCTCCTCTCCCATTCCTGCAACCCTGCTCTCTGTGATCAGGAAGAGCGGAATGAGTGTACTTGGGCACCGGAGCAACAGGGTGGACAGCTAGAAGAGAACAGCATGAGTCGGAGAGCAGGACAAACAGAAGCCCTGGTTGTTGCAGTTATTTCAATTTAATCAAAGCCATAAATGCAAACCGAAGCATTGCAGTATGCGTTGACTGTCCTGATTGCACGGCTGGCTCAGAGTCACCCTCTTAACTGATGGGCAGCAACCCAGCCTGCCACACTGCAGCCCTGTCTGCAGGCCCTCACCTCCACTGCCAGTGCTGCTTGTGTGCAGAGGTTTCTCTTCTGGATTGGGAGGGGTGGGTATCTTACTGTGTAGTCCCGGATGGCCTGGAACTTGCGACAACGCTCCTGTCTCAGTCTCCCAACTACTGTCAGGCATCATGATGCCCGACATTTTCTGGATTCTTTAGCATTCTGGGTAATCTGCTGTGGTTCTTTTCAGTTACAGTACAAAGTGTACTTCTGTTCCCATTCCCCAAGAAAAAATATGTTCAATACAGGGTCTAACTATGTAGTCCAAGCTGGGCTTGAACTCGAAGCGATCCTCCTGCCTCAGCCTCCAAGTGCTAGGGTTAGAGGTATGTACCTCCTTGCCTGGCTCTTCCCTGTAGCACTGTCTTTCTTCTCAGTGTCTCTTCGTACTCCATCCACTCTTGCTTCACCCTTTCTCCTGGGTCCTCCCAGCCACCTACAGGTGGCCCAGAACCTCAGTACCCCAGAAAGCCCAGAGGGCTCCCTGCATTGCACACTGGGCATGTGAGAACAGCTCCTGCCATCTGTTTGCTCACTGCCCAGCCGGGGCGGACACTCAGCAGCGTGAGTTCAGTGTGTGCAGCTGTAGCTGCATGGGCTGAGCAGAGGACACCGAGCCCCGGGAAGGGGACATCAGACAAGCAGCTCTAGGGGAGGAGCTCGCAACCATACTGAGACCCGTGGGTAGTTTCGGAGCCTCCTGCACCTGCCCACAAGGCCCTGTGGCCCAGCCTCAGTTTACTCCGCTGGCCACACCTCTGCCTTTTCCAAACACAGATGGAATTTTCTTTCTTCCTGCAGCCTGCACACATGCTGTCTGGACCACTCTTCCTGGGGCTCCCCACGTGTCACCCCTACGTTTCCAGTGTCCTTCTTGGAAGAATTCCTGGCTACCAAGTCTGAGTGGCTTCCCATTCGCTTGATGTCACGGGCCTTGCACCTGAGTGCCGACACCGGGCTACCCTGCCCTCACCCGCCCATCTGCACAGGAGACAGGAGGATGCTGCTTCTCTTCCTGTCTCCTTGCCAGCAACAGCGGTGGGTGCACAGGGGGTGCATTAATGGCTCGAGAAGAAGAACCTGAGGGTGTGCGATGAGGGCAGAGTGGAGGCGGTGAAGAGCCCTGACTGCTGTGCTGGAAGAGCAGTGGCAAGACAGGAAAACAGGGCAGAGGGAAGGCGTGTGGGCGTGAGGGCCCTCCTGAGGACTCGGCCACCTGCCTTCGTGTCCCCAGCACCCACTGTAGGGCTTTGCCAGACATCACCGTGTCACTTTGGCTGCATGAGCCTATCAGTGTCACGGGAGCCAGGTCGGGCCTGGGCTGACTCAACTGCCCAGGCACAGGCTTTGTGGGTGCCCGGCACCCAGCTGTGTGATTCCGCTCATGCGGTGGGTTGCGGGGCACTGTGATCTACAGAGGGCCAACTGCACAGCACGCATCTGGTGGCTACTTTAGGCTCCATCTGCCCCCAAGAGCCCCAGAGGAGGCAAGTTTCCACTGACCATTGTCCCCAGTGGAGCCCACCCCACACACATGCAGTGCCGCCTCGGGGTCCTTCTCGGGTCCAAGCTCTGCTCTTGTCGTCACGGGCACTCCTGTCTCACCAGATCACATAGGAGCCTTGAGGCCCTTGAGCAGTGGGCACTGGGGACACCATGTGCCCTGCACAACCCTCAGTGTCCCCCGCCCTCCCTGTCTTGGTTGTCAGCAGCTCGCCCAGCAGGGACACAGCGACTGTCATGGAGTTAAGGACCCCATTCCTTGGCAGGAGGCTGGCAAGTGCGATAGAAGCCACCAACCAATCCTGCCATGTGGACAACGCTGAGGTCAGGAAAGTCACCTTTGGGCTCAGAGCCTAGCTGGCCCCCAAGTCCAGGCACCTGCCTCCAAAAGACAGGTCTGTTCCTCCTCACCCACTGTCTGTCGTCTCCCCAGATCCACCCTTGTCTCTCGTTCTGACAGCCACCAGCTGTGGGCTCCCTACCTCCAGTCTCCTGTCTCCCATTGTCTTAGTCTTGTTCCTCTGTCACCTGTAGTCTCTCCCTCCTGTCCCACCACACAGCTGCTGTGCCAGCTCCACACCCCTTGGGCCCACATTCTGCTCCCCGAACACCAGTCCCATATCTCCACCCTCCCGTCCTCCCACGCGCCAATGGCAGGCAGAGAGTGTCTGTCCCACAGCAGAGGTTCAGTCCCTACAGAGGCCCCACAGTGTTTAATGGAGTGTTGGAGACATCTCTACCTCCCGCCCCTCCTCTCTCACTGCACATCAGTGGAGATGGCAGCCACCCCAGAAGAGATTTTTGGCTGGCCCATTTTCTCCCTGCTTCCCCCACTTTCCCAGGCAAAGCTAAAAATAGGAGCCTGTTTCTGCTCTTAAACTAAAGCACAGCCCAGCACCTGGCAGGGAAGGCCATTGTGCTCTTGATGGGCAGGCACCGGCCCCAGCCTGGGAGGACAGAGACAGCCAAAGGAGCAGACGGACTCGAGGGGGTGGGACAGCTCTGGGGTCACAGTGGCAACCCTAGATGGCAGAGGAGGAATTGAAGCCTAGGACAGCCTGGCCCCTGTAGGGTTTGTTTTCATTCATCTACTGAGGTATGCAGCCCTGGACTGTGACCTAGGGACAGAGCTCACCACCTAGGCAGTTGCTGTCCCCAAGCTCTGCAGGGTGCAGGTCAAAACTGAAAGTCTCCATGGAGGTTCTTGCCTGAGCTGAAGAATGGTGCTGTTTGCAGCTCCCCAGCCCATGCCAGCTTGTGCTGTTACTCCAGTGCCACAATCTGCCTCCTCTTCTCTTCCACAATGTCCTCCCAGATGGACCCCACCAGCAGCTCCTCATCCTCCTCATGATTTCTGCCTGCACCAATCCCTGGGCCTTTGGTAAACTCTGGCCTCTGGCAGCCTCAGGACTGCTAAGGGGAACTTACCTCTGCTGCTTTAGTCTAGAGAGACTTGTGTGTGCCGTGTGTGTGTGTGTGTGTGTGTGTGTGTGTGTGTGCATAAGCATGGGTGCATGCACACCAGCTCAGGAGCCCTTTGCTGGAGAGGAAATGCATGTGTGGAGGCGGAGCCCCTCCAGCCCTCACTTGGCGGCGTCTGGCATCTGTGGGTTCTCTGGGTCAGGAACAGGTCTCTCCAAGAAGCACCTGGAAAAAGCGCTCAGTGACACTAGAGTAGAGAGGAAGTCCCTTCCCAAAGTCATCTGTAATAGGGAATTCCTGCCTCCTGAGCCAAGAAAGTTGGCAAAAATGAAAGCAGGCTTTAGAAATACACTTGTAGGGATTCCTAGCAAGCACGTGCACTCAAAATACAGGGTTAGGTAAGTGCCTAGCCGGTGACAAAATAAACAGATGAACACAAAAGACAGACCTGGACAGAGATATACAATCAGCAGGTAGACAGAGAAATATGCTAGGCCGATGGAGATACAGGACGAGGGGTGGGTGCCCAGGGACTTAGGGTTGACAGATGGACAGAGATAGGTGGACAGTAGACGGGTGACAGGCAGACGCTGCTCAGCAGAGAATCCAGGAAGCCTGCTCCTAGAAGGGCCTGGAGGAGGAGGACACCGTGGAGGAAAACGTCCAGTGAACAGCAAAGCACAAGCCTCCCCCAGGCCTCGCCTGCCCAGCCGGAACCAACAGGTGCTGCCTCATGACACCTGCACCCCCAGGCAGGAGGCCAAGGCTGCTGTGGGAAGATCCTCGAGGTCAGGCAACCTTAGGAAGTGTCCCCTGCACTCGCCCTCTCCTCCCTAAGTGCAAGGCCCAGCACACTGTGCTGTGCACCAGGGACCCCAGGCCTCTCCCTCCCCTCTAAATTCCGCCGATCTTTCCAGGCACTGCTGGGCACAACAGGGGCACCCGAGGCTGTGGCCCTCCTGAGCCCAGAGAGGGTAGGGAGATGCAGCAGGGACCAGAGATGTGGCAGTCTGACTTCACAGGGCATAGGCCCAATCTCATTGCCTGTTACCTGAAAAACTAGCACTTGTTCTCAGCTGTCACCAAGTGGGAGGCACAGTGCAGGTCAGGAATGCAGTCTCCTGGCTTGGACGACAGAAGAGGAGGCATGACCCAAGGACTAGCCAGAAGAAGTTGGGAAGGGAGCTGGTCCTGGCCAACCTTGAGTCTCTCCGGATGACAGCTGGCTGACCTCGGAGCCCCAGGCCCACAGGACAGCTCTAGAGGAAACCATGCAGATGCCACAGTACAACAGAAGAATGACTGAAGCACACGAGTCCACCCAGCTCAGCACCCACCAAGGCACAGCACTGAACAGCACACAGGCAGTGACCCCAGGCTCCAACACACAAATGGGCTACTGAGCCTTTGCGGGGGTGGAAAGCCACCACTGCTACCACTAGTATGGACTGACGTACATCTTCCATCATGTAGGCCAATGACAGCCACCGAGAGAGCAAGGTGCCCAAGGAAGCCAAGTCCATATGCAATGGAGTAGTGCACAGAAGCAGCAGACTGGGATGGGGGGTCAGACAGCGAAGGCAAGTGCCAGACCCTGAAGCCAAATGGAGGGGACTAAAGAGTCACTGTCCCCTCCAGAGCACATGCCGGTCGCAGCTCACATAGCCTCCAGCAGCGCTAGGGTGAGGGACACCTTCTGCCTTTCTTCTTCCCACTGCCCAGCTCCAAGACCCTGCTCTGTGGTGAGAACCCCTCCAAAGCCCCGGGACTTCCAGCTGTGGCTGCTTCCCAGGCCTGGCTATAAGACCTGCTGTGGCCAACAGACAGGAGTGAGGATCAGCAACAGGAAGACCAGGACAGGGAGAGCCGACCAGCAGCAGCAACATCTGGTGCAACATCTGGACCCCAGAGATAGCAGCCACAGCTGGGCTGCCCCCTACTTTTGAGGTCCAGCCACACAGCGATTCTCTGACTCTCCCAAGTCCCACCAGTTAATGTCTTCTGTACCTACATCCATAAGAATAAACTCATGCTATGTCTACTCAAGAACACTGGCAGGTACAGGAGATACTAAAATTCTTGTGTGACAGGTTAGGAGTGTGAGGCTCAGAGAGGTGAAGCAACTTGCCTGGAGCCACATAGCTCACAGCTGCCTGGCGATGTTCCTGGACAGAGCATACCTCATACAGTGCTGGGAATGCATATCCAGCCCATTCAAACATTCGAGCCCTTCGCATTAGTGACCCTACTCTGGGGCCTCTCTCCTAAGACTGCACTTCGTGATCATATCCGCCTCTGCAAAGGAGCCTTTTCAGAAATCATTCCTTCATCTTCTCCTACCACCAAGCCCGTCTACAGCACAGACACACGGTCTCCTTGACACCCCTGCAGTGGCGCTGGTGCTCCATTCATAAAGAGTGAGGCTGACCTGATCCAACAGTCAGCGTCAGCCTCGGTAGGAATCTGTGCTCTAGGAAGGAGAATCCAATACGTCCAAGGATTCTCAGGACAGCGCTCGTTAACTAGCTCACTGAGAACACACAGCTGGAGCCAGGCACACACTGTCATCACAGTGCTCCAGGAGGCTGAGGCAAGCGGGTTACAAGTTCGAGCCCAGCCTGGGCAACTGACTGTCTCAAAGGCCAGGGATGCAGTCCGCGCAAGGTGTCTGGGATCCCTCCCAGTACTGAAGAAAGCACGTGGCAAAGAGCAATGGATCTACCAGCCCGACTAATAGTCATTTCAAATGACAGCTGACTGAGAAAAACTTACCTTTTAGAAACTTTAAAAATTCTTTATAAACAACTCTTAATCAAATTTGAGATATAAATTGAGAACACAGAAAATATACCATTTCCCAAACAGACTTTTCCCAAAGGAAAAGTCATTGCCTAAAACACTTACATTACTAAATTACACAAGATAAAAACAAGTGATTTGTGTATAATTCAAGAAATTAGATAAAAAGGGCAATAATAATAAAGTTTACAAAGTTTTAAAATAACTTTTAAAATGCTTACATATCAATAGGAACTTTTAAAGAAACAGGTTCAATTATATTTATTATATAATTAAAGCTTTATAAAACAAATGTTTCCATGGAGCAAAATATAATATCATAGTAACAGGGGCTCCAAAGGGTTCAGTTCTGGGCATTTTTTGTTGTTATTATTATTTTCCATATTCTCTAACTTTTTATAATGAACTGGTATTGCATTCTAGTAGGAAACCAGCTCATTTTTTTTTTTTTTTGAGACAAGATCTTTGTAGTTTAGGCTGGCTTTGAACTCCCTATGTAGTCTCTCTCAGTGAAAAAGCAAGAGGAGCCAGGTTCAGGGGTGCACATCTGTGATGCCAGCACCTCAGGGGAGGCAGGAAGATCACAAATTCAAGCCCAGCTGAAAATGTAGGTAGATGGTCTCAAAATAGAAAAGAAAGTCTGGAGATGGTAGGAAGGCCTGCGCCCAGCCCCTGGGATGGAAAAACAAAACACAACAGGAGAGCCCCCTTCTCCCCCCACAGCCTCGCTTCATGCCCTGGGCTTCTGCTTCAGCACCATCCCACCCAAAGCTGATG
>NDGM010956225.1:0-17492 GCA_002564305.1 Octomys mimax | reverse complement strand
TAATTATTGAAACTGTCCTACTAATCAGTTTTGAAACTGTCCCATTGCTATTTGTTTCTCAATGAAATTAATAAAAAAAAGAAACTTGGTAACCAGTATATCAGCTAGGACTTGGTTCTGCTACAAATAATATAAAAATCCTAAATCATAAGGAATTAAAGAATATAGTAGTCTTTTCTTAAGTGAAGGAAGTTTGAAAATTCTAATTTGGGAGCCTAATAGTTCATTATAGAGCCAGGACCACAACTTTTTATCTACCTTTCTGCAAGTTGGCTTTTACATCCAAGCTTACTTAATGCTCTTGTGTAGCCATTAACTTCAGCTCTCATCTGCAGCCCTGGGCAGAAGTAGAATTCAAAGAAATCTGCAATACTAAAAGGCCAAATATTTTCTTTACTAAAATTTATTTTAATCAATATTTATTCTATAAATATAGTAAGCAGTCTCTAGTACAATACTTCTGCTTAAATAAATTGGCTTACCTCACTGCAAAGGAACTTGGGAAATGTATAAATTGAAAAGTCAGAGTTCTGCTTGCCAGAAGAGAAAACAGACACTGGGAGAGTCCCCTTCATCTCCAGCATGTCCTAGTTTACTTCAAAGCATGTGAGACCTCTGACTTCCTGTGGAATCCACCCCAGAAATCCTCGGGAGATGGGGCTGTGCTCACAGCTCCTCGTCTCTCTGCTACCTCACAAGCCCAAGGCGGTGAGTGCCAAGCACACATGGGCAAAGCCACCATCGAACTCTTGAGTGTGTGTCTGCCTGACCCCAGACAAGTGGTCATGCTCAGTACAGCTCCGGGAGGTGCTTTCTGCTGACAGCAACCCCTGCGCTCCCCAGGTGCTGCCGTTTACCAAGCCTCAGGGGTATGTCTGCATGGTGCTAGGCGTACTGCTAGCAGCACTTTGGTGTGCTTGTCACAAGATATAGATGTGGTTTTATGAACATACAGAGCCTTGGGAGGCTCCGCGGTAGCCAAGTTTCTGGTCTCCAATGGATCTGCCGTGAACTGATTCCTAAAGCAGAAGCCAGCTGTTTCCTTCTATGGCCTACTCCAAGACACAAAGGAGATCATATATTTTCTATGTGGGATAACCTTGTGATTCCATTTGCCCCTGCAAAACAGAGCTAATTTTCATGGAAGGTCCAGGTGAACGGGCAGACAAGCAAACAGCTAGGTGCATTTACATTACGAGACAGACCATGACTTTGGTCCACAGCAATGCAAGTGTGGCTGGGACAGCAATGCCCACCCCCCCTGCAAGGAGACAGGCCCTGCTGAGACACTAGGAGGTTGCTGAACTCTCAAGGTGAAGCTTCTTCAGAGGACTCTCTTAGTGTCTTCTTGTTAAATCAGATCTGCTCTCCAGTAGGACAGGAAGCTGTTCTTCCTTTAGGTTTGCAGGTGTGGCACCTAGTATTTAATAAGTCAAAGAAGCGCCTCTAAATTTGACCACAGTGGGGTATGTGTTTAGTAAAAATGAGTCCAGTTCATGCCTGCAAGGCATTGGACAGTCAAACAGGGATGGGAAGAAGCCAGTCCACAAGGAAATGCAAGGGGAGTGTTTTACTCCCATTACCATTCCATGAGGGCCTTAAACAGGAACTTGCACCCGATCTTCAACACAAACAAGGGAAGCTCTGAGGAGATGAGCTGATGCTCAGGCATCCACGTAGATAAAACTCTTTTGAAGTTCTCCAGGTGATTCTAAGTGGTGGCCAGGGATTGCCAATCCTCATGTTAAGCAAATGACAAGGTATATACTCACAGCTGTCCTGAGGAATTAAGATTACATCATAATTTATAGATCCTTTTGATGTGGTGCCATCCTTTGGAGATCCTTTAGGAGGCAAGAGATCTCTTGGAAATCCATGTTTAAGAAGTGCTTAAAAGGCTCAGCTTTAAAGTATGCGAAAGGCTGGGGTTGCAGTGGTAGAAGGCCCTGAGTTGGAGCCTCGCAGCAACAAACCTTAATGACTGAAGTAGGAGAGACCGGACTGGTGAATAAATCACCCACCACGCTTCTTCATGTAGTCGTGCCCTGGGCTATCAATTCACCTTTCAGAGCCTGAATTTTCTATCCTATTAAATGTCCTCATCTCCCTGACCTCGGAGTTAATGCCAACATTTCTGGCAGAAAATAATTCTTTCTTATTGGTATTGCCCGAGAGGTAGTGGAGGCTATTATCTATGTTTTTTTTTTTTTTTCCAAAAAATATTATTAACACTGACAACAGAAGGTGTTGCTCTGGTGCTGCTTTGGTTTGATCTGCAGGCAGTAAGTCTCTTTACGATTTCCATTTGGTGTTCCACGGTGGCCCCTGCGTGTTGGGTTCCTGAGCCGTACAGCCACCTGCCAAAGATGGACGCTCATTATTTAAATTGGCTTTTTGTGATTTCTGGTGAGAAGGTTCAAAGACGGTGAGGCGGGGGGAGGTCAGTTCAGAGGCGTTGGAGGTGTCCTGCCCTGCCGATCGGTAGACACTGCGCTGTGCCAGGGAGAAGCTGCTGTGGAATAGGGCTCAGGCAAGCGGGAGAGAAGGGGTCTTCTGTTCACTGTTGTGTCAACAGCCACTCTGTCCACAGGCCTGGCTTCCGAGATGTAAGTATGAGTTAGGGCGTCCCATGGCGACACTCCCTTTGTTAAGAATTTCCTATATTCCTGCTCTGTGCCCTTGCACTTGCAATTAAAGCTGCCCCTAGAGAACATATTTTATAGCTCAACAAAGAACGCATATTTCTAAATGAAACCTTAGTGAGTCATTTTGCTTCTCAGGGTTCCGAATGGCTTAATTATGTCCCAAGATGGGTCTTTATGTCAAATGCCTCCCTGGCTCTGCTTCTGGAGGTGTATTAGCAAATATTAACTTATTTTAAGATTGATTTTAGGCTAATCCTGTAGCCAAAGTAAGCTTATTTAATGAATCATTGCAGGTAAATTATCTGGCCTCGTGGAAAACAGTAGGTGTTTAATAAGTGTTGATGGCTATCCACCACTGTTGGTAACCAGTGTAAATGAGCTGAGCTTACAACTTTGAAATTCAACCTGGTAATTCTTAGAAAAAAATAATCACTATATATTTTTAATTGTGGTTTTTGTCTAGTTGTAAAAAAAAAAAATGGTATCAGCAAAATCATTATGCACAAGTCTTAATGCCATGGGCCCTGACACTGGAGGTTTTACCCAGCCCAGGGTCACAGGGCTAAAGGCTTTGTTTGTATTGCTTTGCCCTTCTGCTTCAGAGACCAAATTTGCCTTCTGTCAAAATGTCAAAGAGCCCGCCTGGGGAGCCCAGTGAAGACGCTAATGACAAGGTCTTGGGCTGCAGGCCCAACCCCTGCTGAAGTGGTCTGGTGGTGATGTCATGGGGATTAGTGCATGTTATCTGTAATGGAATAAATTCTTGCTGCGAGTCTCGGGCTGAGCATGATTCTCAGGCTTATTTTAGAGCTGAATGAAAGCAGGCAATTATCATGTTCCTTAACTATAATCAGCTGAACAGGATACAGGTAGCCACAGAATGGAGTTATTTAAAACAGCAACAGAGTCACTTCAAAAAGGATAATAATCTGGAAGACTCTGCACCATCTATTTAGAGCTGTCTACTTGTGGAAAAGACAGGGAAGGCTTGCTTTGTAACCTTCTCAAGGGCAATAGTATCAGAAAGTCTACTCTAAAAAATAAAAGGAGGAAGCTTTGATCTAAACACTGCTCCCAAGAAATTTAATTTGGCCCCAGTGGGTAGGCCTAAATTTTGGAACTGATCCAGGGAGAATCCTGAGGTTCCCGCCACCTGTCCATCTCGGTGGTTACCATGGCAAAGGACACTTGCAGCCTAGCCGGCTGATCTTGTGAGCCACTTAGTCCGTGCTGTCCAGGAGACTCCTAGGTGTTTCCCTGGCTTCAGACACAAGTTGATTCTGGATATTGGTTGTTAGGAGGCCTTACCTTAGCAGCATTTCTGGGGAATGCCAATCAGACCCTGGAATGGGGCGCAAGGTCTGAAATGTAAGCATTTCTGAGAATCTTTGAGGCTTTTCTTTTGAACAAAAATGGAACTGAGATGAATTCAGCTTGCTCCTCTCCCAAGCAAGTATGGTTACTAGGATTAGCTGGGTAAACTTGGGCGCGTCATTTGAGTGGCTGAGATTTGGTTTATTCCTCTGGAAAATGAGGATGATTAGAATCTGTCTTGTAAGGATGTGCTTAAAAGAGTGCTTTGTTTACAGTGGTTACATGGAGCTCAGCAGACACTGGCTGTAGTTTCCGTGTCTTTGGCTAGGAGCCCAGGGACAGAAGTTCTTGTGGCATCACCTAATGACCCCTCACAGCTTCTCAATAGGCCTTGAACTGCAGTAATAAGCATGGATTTCACTCCACGTTTCATATGCCAATGAGCTAAGAAAACAGGAGAGCTGTCCATCTTCCAGCCAGCTGGGTAAAGCCTGGATTGGTTCCCACTACATTTAACACCATGTCATTAATTAATAGCAGCAATGAAAACTACACTAATGATGATAACAGCAGCTGCAGCTCTGCCTTCTGTTAAGTGCCAGGCACTGTCTCAATGCAGCATGCAGATGAGGTCCTTTCATCGTCACGACACCATCTAGGTGAGTTATGATGCTCCCCACTTCACAAATAGGTAGCTCATTTTTTCCCAAGAAAGTTGGAAAAAAGTATATATGGACAAGCTCGGATTTGATCCCAGGCATTAAGTTCAACACTTTTAATTATTGTGTCACACGGCTGTCATGTTGTGTCACACTGCTAGAAATAGGGCTGCATTAAGAGCCTAAACTCTAACCTAGAGTGGTTAGAGGGAGCCAAGGCTCCCCCTTGCCCCTCCCAGAACCAATTCAAGAGTGGAAGCAGGCTGGGCAACTGGGGCAGTGTCACAGTTGTGTCACTGGTGAGAAATTTGTGTAGGGGTGGCACCAACTCTAATGCTTGATCAGCTCACAATTTTTATTTCTGTTTTCATAAGCAAAGCTTCTTGCTTGCATCAGCATTAGGAAGAAAGCCAGAGGATAAAGAAGAAGAAATATGTTGAGGGAGGGGCTTTGGGAACCAGATAGGAGATTGTGTGACTACTGGAATTGGTCTTTGTCATCCAAGGAATCTGTGTGCTGCTATGTTAGGCTGGCTTCCTTTTGGTCAAATGTGGCCAGTTTTCTGGCACCCATAGGTGGTCTTTGTTTAACCTTGTGCTACCTTATATTCCAGACAGGACCACCTTTGCATCACATTTTACTCGTTCTCAGTTCTGTCACCACTTATTCACAGTGTGCATAGTGAGGTAATCATTCACACATTCGGACTCTGAAAACTGAATCCATGTACCATGCAGAGCGCCTTGCTAGGTGCGAGGTGTAAGCCTAAGACAAGTCCTACAGGTCTTCTCACGGGGAACCTTTATTTTAGGGTTCTTTCCTAGCACCGTAATAAGGGCACTCAGCATTAAGCACTGTGTTCTTCTAGAAGAGAATTCCTGTGGGAGGAATTTCAGGCAGATGTTTAGGAGTAACTGAATTAAACCATTGAAATTTTTGACAGCTTCTAAGTCAGGCTGGTTCTTAGGTGACTCTGCTAGGGACTGCTGGAATGGTAGGAAGAAGATGAGGTGGGGGTGGGCAGTCAAATGGGGTCTCCTTTGGCTACAACATCTGAATATGGAATGAGGCCCTCGTTCTATATAAATGTTGTAAATGCATCCAAAATTCGCATTCATATTTACATTGTACAGTAGTGATAGAGAATTAAAACACCTCCATGATAGAGGAACACATTGTTGCCATTGCGTAAAGGCCACAGTTGGGATGACAGCGACAGTTTTATCACCAATCAATTTTTAAAAGTCCATTTCCTTGTCTCATAAGCTGCACTGCTTCAGAAGTAAAATACAATCATTTGTTGTGGTGATGGCAGCATGTGGGGTGGGGTGTGGATGGAGATTACAGGCACACCTTGGTACGCTACTGCTTTGAAATTCATCTAGTTTCATACATCTGGATGCAGCAATTTTGTCCTAGAAGTTGTTGCTTGCTTGGTCTAGACATGCAAGCTAGAACTTGCTGTCCTTGCCAGCCCAAACAATTTGATACCCATTGCTTTTGCTCCCCCTTGCCCCTCCCAGAACCAATTCATGATATGCACCAAGGTACCACTGTACACACAGTGGGCCTGCTGGCTCCTCACAAATTGTCCAAATGCAGGGCTTTCTTATTCCAGGCCTATTTCCTACTGTTTGAGAAAACCAGATGTTCTTGCTATTTTTTTTAACCCGAATTGGCCTCTCCAAGGCCTCATCCATCATGATTCCACCCAAGGGCCCAAATCTAACTCACATCAGTGTATTTCCTTTGGACTGTCTCGATCCATGTGAGCCATCCTATTAGACCTCATTGAGTGAGGGGGCTTCTTGTGTCACTCGGTCCTTCCCGATGCCTTCATTCTCATTGTTCTTCAAGTTCCATGTGGGGACATGACTGTCTCCAGATGTGGACTCTGCCATGTTCCACACACACCACTCACACCTTGGTAGGCTCACACTGTGCTGTGGCTGTTATGCTCCAAGGCTGGCCTGCTGGGCCTGCTGCCACATGGTAGCCTTGGTCTCCACGTCTTCTCCTTTTGCTAAGCTCCTGTCTATCCTCTCCTGCAGAATTACCCTTTATGACTACCAAGCCATGTGCAGAGCCAACAAGGAGAGCAGCGACAGTGCCCATGGGCTCCTGGATGTGAGTACGATGCCCCGGCTCAGAAAGCAGCTGCTCATTGCTATTTTTATCTGTGTGATCCTATGTCCTTCCTTAGGGTAATCAAGTCTATCTGTTCTCAAAACCATCCATGTTTCAAAGTATCATCTGACTTCATTTATTAAGAAAGAGTACTTCTGTTTCAACCTAAACTTGGTGATTACATGAAAGAAGCACAGGCCCTAAATCTTCCATGGGTGGATGCAGTAGCCCCCTTTTGAAGGATGGCAGAGCAGGAAATTTTTGTCAAGTCGCTCATTGTTAGTTAGAAGAGAATTTGGCTTATTTCAATAGAAATCTTTTTGGCCTAGGATACTCTAGGGCTCTTGCCTGATGAGCCCGTTGCCATATCGATGGCAGGTATTCTCCCTGCTCGTGCTGCTGCGGTATTGAAGGGGGACCTCCCTGGAGCTGGTGCCATCGGTGATGTCACAAGTGAAGATCAGTCAGCACCATATTGATACAGGAACTGTCTTTCACATTGATGGATATTAACTCTGACAGTTGACTCTCAGATCAAAATTTAACAACTGGCAATGTTCGAGCTGGGCACAGTGGCATTGGCCTAGAATTCCAGCTACTTGGGAGACTCAGGCAAGAAGACTGAGTTAGAGGGCAGCTTGGGCAAGGAACGGAGGGAGACGCAGTCTTTAAAAGAAAGACACATACAATGGACATTTAGCCACCAATTACATAAAACACACAAACAAATAACAAAATAGATACATATACCCCATTCTGGTCCACAAGTACAACCTTCACAAAGGTATGATCTTTTTAAATACTAAAAAATAAACCAAAATAAATCTTATTTCAAATATAAGATTTAAAAGTGATTTCACCAAATAGCTTGGCAGATTAAAGCACCTGCTTAGGCAGACACAGGGGCTGGGAGTTTAATCCCCAGGCCTGCCATGCTGGCCCCACCCCCGGGGTGCACTGAGACAGTGATTGAGACTGGGCCTGGTGGCGTGTGCCTGTAATCCCAGCACTTGGGGGACTGCAAACAGGAGGATCACTACAGTCTGATCTACGCAGGGAGACCTTGTAGACTCTGTCCTAAAAATACAAAGATAAATAAATAGAAGTGATTTGAGAAATACATATATACATCCATAAAAATATGATCAAAGTGAATTATTTAAAAACTGAACATTTAATGTATTTCTCCTATCCTGAAAGGGTAAGAAATTATTCAGAGATAGAAATTTTCAGAGCAGTAACTAAGAAGAGTTAGACTTTTTGAAAAATCCTGGTTTCTAGTGAGATTCTGCATTATCTTTCCAAGCTCAGCTTTCCTAATTTAGCACAAATATTTCCAGGCTTCAAATGCTCCCAAGATATGTTTTCATCATTAGACTTAAAAACTCAATAGCTTCATCCTTTTGAGTGGTAATGTGCATTTAAATATTTTAATCCCATATTTACATAATCCCTCTGTTTGCTCAGACATGGAGCCAGAGTCTAGCAGGGAATGCTTGAGAGGCTTTCTCCCCGGCCTCAGGGCCAGCTGCCCCTGTGCCAAGCCTTCTAATTCTTTTATTGATCCTCTTTCTTTTGCCCCTCATTCTCCATCTCAGCAGGTATAAAGACACAGGATTCTCCCATGGCCTGACCACTTTCTGAGAGGTGATTTTCTTTTCAGGTCATAAAATGAAATGGCAGGACCATGGAACTGCAAGGGTGTACTTGGTTTTAGCAAATTGTTCCAGTTCACATCCTTATCTCACCCTCAAGATGGGAGCTCAGGGCCCTCTGATTCAGGGACTGATGTTGCAACACTCAGTTAAATCAGAGCAAGCGATAGAGAAGGTTTGAAGTCTGGGTGGGCTGGAACTAACCCCAGTCCATTTTGTTTTGTTTTGCTTTGTTTTTGTTGTTCTGCTCATTTACTTTCTGGCCCAAAGTAGGGAAGTTTCAAGAATGCTTAGGGGAATATAAATTCATTCTTGTTTTACTTAAAAGAGGCTAATTCCACCTTTCCCCATTTGAGCTCCTACAATTAAAATGCTCAGAAGCTAGGATCAAGCAGGTCTCATTCACCTCAGAAACCAGGATTGGGCCTACACTTCAGTTCTGCGATAAAGGCAGCTGTAGCAGGTTCTGAGAGTTTTCTGGCCCTGCCATCTGGAGTGCAGGACTGGCTGGTGTGGCGGCCTGTCTCTTGCGTCTGCCCACCACTTGCACATCTGGCATACCTAGGCAGAAAGAGCCAACGGGGGGAAGGCTTGGTGTTTTCCAGAATTCAGGAAATTGAATTATCCATCTAGGAAATATCACAGAATAAACAACTCGACTGCTTTTTCTAATTAAAATATTCTGCAATAAAGATTAGGCTGTCCATGCCTTCTTTTATAGACGAAAGAGGATTTTCTGTGAGGATTTGATCTCCTGTTTACATGGTTATTGTGTCCAAATATGTACGGGTGAGGAAAGGCAGGTTAAATCGTGCATAATTCGTGGAAGGCATTAAAATCAAGTGTGTGTATTCTGTGCTGATTTCAGTGATGTAGAACAGAAAATTCTGTGAATTACTATTTAAAATTAGTTATATGATTCCAGCCTCTCACATTAGGCTGCGAAATATTAGCCCGTTGAGAGTAAAGGTTTAAGCATCATTTCCCAAGCTTCCTTTTTTCTCCCAGTGATAACCCTTGTATTAGACCATGTTTATTGTACTTGTAAATCACATCTTACTACAGGGAGTTCAAAGCTGTCAAATGTTAGTTTTGAGATATGATATCTAACCATTTTCTTCCTTCCACTGGAGTGTCAGTGTTTTCTAACATGATATCCATCTCTCCAGAAGAATAACATTGTCTTTCTGTGAAGACTTAAGTTAAACTACAAACTCTGTGTGTGATACGTTGTTTTTAATGGATTGAATTCTTCCCTTCAGCCTTACAATGCCTTCCTCTCCGCTGCAAAATGGATAATGACAGAGCTTGTCTTGTAAGTACGATCCATTGTTTTTTTTTTTTCTCAAGAAAAGTATTGTTGTTTTTCTGTATCTATATTAAGAAAGTAGGGACTTTGTGATTTCTAATGCTTTCAGTAACCATTAGATTTATAATTCTGGGAGATACTCTTATTGAATATCTCAAAATATGGAACATTAACACCAGAAAATTGTCTTTCGTTGTAATTCATGATTACTCCCCATGCTCTTACGTCATTGTTTAGCAGACTAACAGCTTGCAACACACAAACCAAATGTATTTATTGTAGTTACTGTTAAATTGAACATAGATGTCGGGCTGTTTTTCATGCAGCCTGGGTGGGCTGTGGTCAGAACACACTGCCGTAGCTGTCCACTGCTACTTGGGCTGTCTTGACTGGTACACAAGCTGAGGCTCCAACAGGCACCAGCTAGGGATGGGGGCTTTTCTCAGGTGTGATTTGTCTTCCCCTGTCAAACCATAGTCCTCTGTGGAGGATGCTGGATGTTTCTGTGACTTAGGTCAAACTTGGAATAGCCTGAAGATGAAAAGCTTGGCTTGCAGACCATAAATACATTACAGAAGCATAGTGCCCATGAAAGACAAGAATTCCATGGACAAGGGTGTCAGCCAGATTGAGCTTGTTGTAGCAAGCTCTCTCACTATGTCTTTGTCCGGCAGGTTTCCTACCATTCTGATTGCCTATTATGCTAAAGGCAGATTCTTTCCAATTCGATAAATAGATAATGTCCCCCCAAGACATCATTTTTAAAATAAAGCCTATCTTAATAGTTTTTATAAATTCAAAATGGACAAGTCTCTATACCTATAAGAGACAGACAAAATACATTACTAGTTAATGGCATGCTTTTAACTGACAGGGAGCTGCTACGGGTGGTAGCCATGAGGCTGAAAAATAAATGACTTGATTTTGATCCATCTCTATTTATTTGGAAGATACTATTTTTGCATCTTTTGCTAGCAGTTCAGAAATTTTCATTTTTCTAAAGTCAGATTTTGGCATACTGTTACAAAAACGCATTTGTGTCTGTCCCGTATGTTTACAAGGGTTAAAACAAGTTTCAGGGGTAGTATGAGTCTCAAAAGCAGCCTTTGTTACTACAGACCAAGGTCTTGATAGAGAAGGAATTCTATTCGTATATCTGAACAAGGCAGGGGAGGCCTTTAGAAATTGATTATTTACTGTGGAATTCAACTAGATGATTAAGAGTGAATAACAAGCCAGTAACTAGAAGACTATTTCTTCCCAAACAGAGGATATTCCTCAACCAGGAATTTTGAGTGTAGGTAAGCCTGGCTCAGGCTTGGGCTAGTGTACTTGGAAAAATAGCTGTTCATTTATGTATTCAGTACAGGATCTCACTACGCAGCTCAGACTTGTAGTGATCCTCCTGTTTTCAGCCACTCCTGCTCTGGGATTACAGGCGTGTGCCACTACGCCTGGACTCAGTCACTGGCTCAGCATGCCCTGGGGGCAGGGCTGGCATGGCATGCAGAACCACAGATCGAATCCTGATCTCTGTGTTTGCCTAAGCAGGTGCTTAGTGTGCTGAGCTATCTCGCTGGCCCTAAAATAGCCATTCATAAAAAGAATAAAAGCTGAGGTGAAATGCAGTGGAATCTCATTCCAGCATTTGGATGTCTCCAAAATGTGATGTTATTCTTTCACTAAGGAGAGCATTGTTGGCTAGCACAGACTATCACTGCGCAAGCCAGCGCTGGATGACCAAGTAACATCAGGCTTTCCCACCATCTGTCTAGGTTCCTGGTGGAATTCAACCTCTGCAGTTGGTGGCACTCTGATATGACAGCGAAAGGTAAGCAGCACCTGGTTTCTGTTTCCTAGTCGGAGTGATAAATGCCGGGATCGCTGGCCGCTTCTCATCAGGGATGTGCTCGCGCATGAAGCTGCCCAGGACAAAGGGATGACTTTTCAGCTCTGTCAGCAAAAATCACCCTGGGTTACGTGGTTCTGCCCAAGCTGATGCAAAATTCTACGGGTTCCATTCCACCATGCTGAGTGTGTACTTTGAGCTATTGTCTTAACCAGGGCTTTGAGGTCACACATTGCTCAGGTAAACTCTTTAGAATACTCTAAAGGGATATAGACACATCACCTGTGCCTCAGCCTAAAGGAATGGCTGAAGACCCTATTCCTTCCCTCGCTACCCTCATAAAACGTAAATATGGCATTAGCTTTCCTCCAAAGCCTTCAGGGATGGGAGGAGCGATTAGTAGAGACTCCCAGAGGCTTGAGTTGTTGAATCAAGTCAATGCCAGTGTGAGTCCATCTTGGAGGCTGGTCTTAAAAAAAATTAGCTGATCTTTCCAAAGCTGTGTTTCGCCCTAGTAAACACAATGGGAAGAACAATATTTACCTCCCAGGGTGTGTGTGTATGTGTGTGTGTGTGTGTGTAAGCAGTGACAAGGTAAATCATGTCATGTGTTGACCACAGCAACTAGAACATAAAATGGTAGCTGCAATTAATCTCTTATGACAGTGAGGACCCTGCTAAGCATGACTGTGATGGTGTTCATCCAGGAAACCAATGCTTCGTAAGAGCACTGCCTGCTCTGTCAAATGCTGTTTCTTGGGCAGATTCTGTTCTACATTTCTTTAACTTTTTATTTATTTTATTTTATTTATTTATTTTTTTGCAGAACCAGCGATTGAACTCAGGCCCTTGAACTTTCCAGGGATCTTTAACATATTTATTCATGTTCTTTTAATATTTTTAAATTTTTTTTATTTTATGCATTTAATACAGGGCCTATGGAGTCTCACTGCATAGATCAGACTCATAGTGATCCTCCTTTTCTCAGCCTCCCAAGCACTGGGATTTGGGCATGTGCCTCCACGCCCAGTCTCAATCCCCATCTCAGCATGCCCTGGGGGTGGGGCAGCAAGCCAGGGTTCAAACCCTGGTTCCTGCATCTGCCTAAGCAGGCACTTTAATCTGCTGAGCTAATGGGCAGGCCTCTTTTAATTTTTTAACATGAGCTCCTAGGGCAGTTGTGGCAAACCTATGGCACACATGTTGTTTGTCTTTCTTTTAATACAAAATGATACTACTACGTGACTTGTTCATTCTGCACTAAAACCTCGCTCTTCAAGTTGAATTGCAGTGGTGGTGCTTTGCAGTAAATACGTTGAGTTTGGATTGCAATTTGGGCACGGGTCTCTCTCTAGAAGGGTCCCCAATACTCTCCTAGGGACAAGATTAGGATTCTTATTATTTTTAATTTTTTAAGAGGTTGATTAATAATGTATCAAAGCTCTCCACTTTCCTGGCAATGTCAATCTGGCATCCCTTTTTCTTCCTTTTAGAATCCCTGTCTCAGACAAAATTAGCCACCTTTCTTGTTCCCGCCTCAGTTGACATGAGGTCTTTTCACTGTTGATGCCTCAGTTTGTTTTATACTAAGATGGAATTCCTGATAATAAGATTTAGGTCCCAAGCATTGCTTCTCTGTTACCACATAACTGGGGCTTAGTACATCGCAGGTGCTTAATCTTCACCTATTCAATAGCCTAACAGGTAAGGCATGGGGGCAAGTGCCTGTCATAGCAGCACTTTGGAGGCTGAGGTAGGAGGATTGCTATGAGTTCAAGGCCTGCCTGAACTGCGTAGTGAAACCCTGCCTCAGATGAATTAAATAAATAAACATCCTAACAATCCTTCTCGCACTTGGCATGACATTTGTAATCCTTCTCTACCCTTGCTGTGTCGGCACTAGTGTGCAGTGACAAGTACGCCTCGTCTCTCTGCGGAAAGCTTTGCCTAAAGAAGTAAACTGGAATGGGCGTACAAGTTCCTGTAAGAGGAGGATCATCCACAGGGAAGTTATGAGCACAAATAATGGTGACCCTTTGAATGTCGAATAATAAGGGTGTTCAAAAATACCCTCCGGAAGGCGTAGGCACCATTTCTGTAAGCTGAGTGAAATAAGAACTGGCTCACATAGTTGGGTGCAGTGGCATACACCTAGAGTCCCAGCTACTCGGGCACTTGAGGCAAGATTATCAGTTCAGCTCAGGAGTCAGATACTAAGCCGGGCAACATCGTGAGAGACTGCCCTCCTTACACCCTCCCCACCAGCACCCACCACAAAACCCCTACAATACTAAGTAATATAGCAAAATAAAACTCAGAATACAAACTACATATGTGCCAGAACAAAATAAATATAAATCCCAAAGCCAGTGTAAGGAGGAAGAAGGTTCAGGCCCCAGAATATTGACTTGCAAGGCTTCTTCATTCTAAATTTACTATTCTCTCACTAAAGACCCAGAGCTGAGGCATACATCTACATTTTAGCTAAAAATGGAATCCATAATTACACTGTTTATCTGCTTCGTTTCCTTAATGAAGGGGCCTGTGGAAGCCCATTTCTGCTTGATTATCACAAAGGCATAATTTTGAAGAAGTTGCACAAAGAGAACAGGGTTTTCCAGCACTCGCTTATGAATGGGGATGCGTTCACAGAAACAAAGGAAGAGGAAAGCTTTTCAAATGGCAAATCTATTCATTCTCAATTGTCGGCACATAATTACTGTGAACTCAAGTTAGTTATTCTCATCAGGGACGTTTGTTGCTAAGGCAGAATTAGAGAAATTCAATTGTGTGCATGCTCCACTGGGTGCCTCATTGTGAGTGAGTGATAGGTCGCGGTGACTTAAGCATTACATATGTAGCCCAACTGGGGTGAGAAGCACAAGAGCCTTGGCTCTGGGATGTGACAGTACAGACGCACATCTGGTCTTTCCACTCATTGCAGCTTTTGTGAATGGTGACGTGCGGCTTCAGGCGAGCATGTTCATGTCTCTGCGCTTTAGCTGCTTCATCTGCAAAGCGGGGGATGAGCAGAGCCTTGCTCACCGTGCATCGGTGAGGGCTGCAGTCATAGAACCAGCCTAGCACAGCACTTCCTGTCTAGCAAATGCTCAGTGAATCTACTGGTCGGGTACATGACGATTGTGGGCTACAGGGTGGTAGCTCAGTGACAGAGCTCTTGCCTAGCATGTGCAAGCCCCAGGCTCAGTCCCCAGTAACTCAAATGAGAAGTGATAATAGTGAGATTTTTCTTCCCCCTGGGGCTGAGGCAGGCTGTGCCTGCTTTCTGAACCTCAATCATCCCTTATGGCAAAAGAAGGACCTTGCCTAGTGAGCACTGTCAGCCTTATGTACATGTATCTTCATAACACTGTGGAGTTCTGAATGCCTAGAATTAAAACAGTAGTCTATAGATTGCAAGAAGCTGGGATACTGGTTGCCAGTAGTGCCTGGTAAATAGGTAGGGTGTTTTTCATAGCATTATAAATGAAGAGAGGTTTGTGTGACGTAGATTAAGGCAGAATTAAAGAAATTCTGCCATGGCTCTGTATGATTCTTCATGTTTTCCAAAAGAACATCAAACAACTTTCAGCCAATCTATAGTCACATTCCTTGTAGACTCAACCATTTATCACCACATCAACAGAAGCACCCCACAACCGTCAAAGGAAAAAGAATTTCAACTCCAGAAAGAATCAGAGCCAGAGGAGTCTTGCCACTGAGAGTGCTGGACTTGTTCCATTCTAACCAGGCCTACACAATTAGCATTAAGGACGGAGAAATTATCAGGCTCATTTAAATCACGCTTGCTTCTTCTCGCTGCCTGCCTTAGAGCCCTTTCTCGATATCCTCTGTTGGCCCAACTTCACAAAGCACTGCAACCTCCAAGAACTGGGGCTAGATAGCTCACATTCTAAGTTGTGGACTGTGCCACATACCTACTGGATAAATTTAGACAATATAATCCTAGATAGTCTTCACTCAGTATTTGCAAGCAAGAATCATCATACCTCATCTACTTGCCAATTTTGTCATGTATTGCTATTAAGTAAAGTAATAGGAACAAGGCAGAATAACAGCTGGCACACAGTGATTTCTTAATAAATTTAGCTGTTAACACTGTCAAATTTTTTGTGTACACCAACGGCAGGCATATTCTGAATTTGCTTATAATCCATGCTGCTTTGGACTTAATCTTTATCTCAATTTAATGGACGTGCATTTTGAAATTCAAACACTTTAAATACACGAAGGAAGCTTCTTAAATTGAAAGTCAGAATCACTTGCTGTACATATGAGCCAACTGTTGGACTAAAAGAACTGTGGAAATAAAAAACCTCTCCAAGTTGTAGTTGATAGCGTGTAGTTGGTCCCTTGCTTCCCCAAGCTAAAAAGAAAGAATCAAAAGAAAAAAAAAAAAAAAAAGGAAATAGAAACTAAAGGTAGTAAAGACTCCTTAATATCACACAATCACGTCTTCCATGCAAACAGGCATTGAAAAAGACCTGGTAGGAGAATGGGGCCCCTACCAGGTATCCCTCAAGGTGGTGACATGAGCCGGAAACACAGTCAGCCACCTCAACTACCAGAAAGACAGGCAGCTTGTTTTGGGAGTTCTCACATTTCTTGTCTATTGTGTTTGTTTGGTGAAAAACACCATTCTGGAGACTCATGACTGTGTTCAGCAGGCATTTAATGACCCTCCAATGGGGCAGCACAACTGGGTAAAGAAGCACAGTTTCTGGGACTTGGACCTTTGGGAAGACAGTGGCATACAACCAATGGAATCAGAGAGGCAGCTATCTGCTTGAAATTCCTACACCAACAGAAGTGTCCCAAAAAGATTGGAGGTGTGAGGACTCTTGGAAGTACCACAGGCAGCAGAGGATAAAGGAGCAGGAAGAGCACGCACGCGGATAGCACCCTGTGCGGGCAGCTTTCATTCAGTGCTCAATCCCATGAACTTGGTACTGTCACGCCCATTTTGCAGATGAGAACATGTGTAATGTTTTTAAAAATCAGTGTTAAACATCAGTGGCAGGATTCACAATCTTAGAATTTATGCTTTTAGCTACTAAACATGTGGCCCAGCTTCTGAGATATCGATGATGCTAACAATCACAACAGGAGTTTGTGAAGGATCTGGGTTCACCTGTTTGTGCAAAAATTAAAAAAAAAAAAAGGTGTGTGTCCTTCACTGTTAAAACCTACATGTACATTTCTCCATTAATTCCTCAGAATAATCCTATGAGGTTCCCAGAGGTGACTTCTTCCCTCTGTGTCAATGACCAGTTCCTGAAATCATGGGTCTATCTAGAAAAGCTGGAGGGCCTGCTTCCTTTTGTTCTAAATAAGAAAAATTGCAATGCATTACATTTCGAGACCCTAGTTTCCTCCAAAGAACTACAGCTCAAAAAAATCCTTTGCTAACAAACCATTATATTGGGGTACAGATTCTTAAAGTATGATTTCCAGGTCATGGTTGTTTTGGAAGAGTTGTTTTGTGGGTGGTCACATTGACCTGTTAGACTCCACAGTATCCCCGGGGGACAGTTTACCATGCTTCTGCCATCTAACAAGAAACATACAATTTGATAGAGTATATTTCACCAATCACTGCATTGAAATCCTGAATTGGAATTGAATATATATTCTTTTTTTCTTCTTTATGTACACCAGTTAGAGACTTTATAAAGAATTTGGGTATTAGAATCTACAAGCCCTTTATTAGGAAAATATGCTAGAGTAGACATCATGTAGAGCACCCCCACCCCACTGGTATCCCCATCTTACAGATGAGAATACTGAGGATTAGCTAAAAGCAGAGTAGGTCTTTGTTCTCCCAACTTCTCTTCTATGAATCCCCTCACCCTTATCAAGTGTGCTGTAATAACTGTCACTCCTTTTAATGTCCCAGAGCCTTATTAAAATGCT
>NDGM010956194.1:0-10211 GCA_002564305.1 Octomys mimax | reverse complement strand
ATAAATAAAATGAACAGCGCAAAAAATAATAAATAAATAAATAAATAATTAAAATAAATAAAGAATCAATTGGTGAACAAAATTTGTGATCCTCAGATCTCAGGCCGTCTTCCCTCCCACTTTGGCTGATGCACAATTAGATACCTGTTTTGTCATTGTATGTGACCTGCCTGGCTATCTGTGTTCTCTAAGACACATGCTCTCCCTAAACCATAGGCCTAACAAAATGTTTCTGTGCTCTGAGAAGCTGGTCCTTAATCCTCATGCCCCCAGCCCTAAACTAAATGTAGCATAAAGCAGGTATCAGCGAGCTTTCTCTGTAAAGTGCCAAACAGTAAGTACCTCGGCTACGGGAAGCATACATTCTCTGTTGCAACTATGCCAACAGGTATAGACCACAAGCAAAACAATAGATTGGCCATTTCTTTAGGCAGCTTTCCTGTCTTTAGGGCCAAATACAACCTAAAGGAGGAAAGGTTTAAGTCGGCTCTTGGGTCCAGGGGATTCAGCCCATGGCTGTCTTGTTCCAGCGCAGAAACAACATAGCTGCTGGGAATGGTGGAGGCAAGCTGCCCATATTGTGGCGATCAGGAAGCAGAAAGAGAAGGAAAGAGGCAGTGGGAAAGAACACAGACAATCACACTGAGTGACATACTTCCTATAAGCAGGCCCTACCTCCTAGCAGCACACTCAGCCATGAATTCAGGACCTCCATGGCCCAGTTACCTTCCACAGGCCTCTGAACACATGAGATTTTGGGATATAACCCAGATTTAAACTATACCATCCACCCTAGACCCCCTTAACAACTGTATTCCAATAAAATTACCAAAACAGGAAGTGGTCTGGATTTGACCTAGGACTACAGTTTGTCAAATATTAGCTTAGCAGTTAAAAAAATGAAAGGCAAACCCTATAGACAGACAATTGGGTTCAAATTCAGGCTTTACCAGTTGCCCTCTGAGCAGTCTTAGGCAAATTATTTGACTTCTCCAAGATAAATTAGTAGTATCTACATCATTCTCTTCTTATAAGGCATACATTTCTGAGAAAAAATGCAAGATGGGTTTCTAAGTGCGAGGTAAACAATTGATCTCTCTTTTACCCTTTCTGGAGACAATTCTGCCACATAATTACTGCCTGGCCCCACTCAACCTTGAGATTTTACACTCCCCAGACATTGTTTTGTTGCTTATTCAGCTGTCCTAGCTGGGCCCAGCCTCTGTGACTGGTTTATATCTCCTGGTCCTCTCCCACCTGCTTATACAGTACCCCAAGCTGCAACCTCTGTCTTTCAGTACAACCTGGGAAAGTGCCTAAAGTGAGCTATGGCATCATTTTCAGGGATCAATGTTCCCCAAGGCTATTCATTTTAGGAAACAAGTACTTGAAGAAGGGCAAAGTGTCTTGTAGCCAAATAATTTTGGGGAACACAAGGATGAACACAGTTTGAAATCTTTCTTACAACACTTCTCAGAGCCTTTAACATACTAATATATTTGTCTTTAAGACAGAAATCAAAGCACCCAGAGGCATTTCCAAAGTTGTTGCCACTGTACAAGTTTGGAGGGACACTTACACACAGGAGTGGGATTCAGGAGAATGATTAAGGAGCTGCAGCTATGAACAAACAGCTACATGTTGTGCTCTCCTGGAAGATTCATGGATGAGCTTAACCACATATGCATGACAGACAAATCTTTGAAATCCTTTCTGTTTGTTAGACATGTGCTCATTTCTCATCATGACTTGCATAACACTTACATACTGTGGGCCCTGCTTGCTACTCGGAAAGGTGGGGTTTCCAGGCGCAAGGCCTTGCTTTCTCTGTCAGCCAGGCAGCCGGATCTATAAACAATCCCCTGTTAGTGAAATACAATGCCCCTTCCTTCCTGGAGCCACCAGGTCACCCCAGTCAATCTGGATCTTTCCAAATGTTCTCCTCTCTGACTCTTAAAAGAAGTTCAAAGTGGCCCACAATTCATGTCAAATGGACTGGCCTGTAGTTTCCTAGTTTGTCTCCATGGGCTCCTTTATAAAACCATGACTTTATTGGTCTTAGTCATCCTGTCTCCTTTGGGTCTTTTGCTGAACTCTATGAACTTATTTAAACATCCCCAGGGCTTCTCCTGTTTCTCTCAACCCCCTTTCTGTGTGCCCAGAGCCTGGTGGAGCTGACCTATGGGGGCGCAGTGGAAACGCTAAATCTTTCTAATAATTCCCAGTGTTGCCAGTTTGCATTCCGCCCCTTCCCTCTGTGTGCACAGGGCCTCAGCCTCTGCCCTACATGCCCAGGTGGAGCCTCTCACTTCCTTTCTGTGGGGGTTTGGAGGTCTGAGACCCATGCTCTCAGGCAGTCCTTACTCCTGTTGCCAGCTATTACTCATTCCTGGACAAGTGATTTCTCTTTTCTTCTTCATTTCTTTATTGCCTATCAGCGGTAAAAGAGGTTACAATCAAACAATGCCTGGGAAGCACCTTGAAGTATCCTGATGAAAGGTGACACAGAGGTACTACATATTATTATTTCTGCAACAAGGGCAATAATAGCTTGTTGCTTCATCTAATTCCCATGAGTGGGCTCAGGCACTGTAATTACCTGGGTTATAAGGCACTTGCTCAGAAGGCTGCATCGGAAGGTATAGGCAGCCGGATGGCCCCGAAGGGTTTCCCAACACACCCCTGAGCGCTCACTCAGGCACAACTGCACCAGATCTGCTTTGTGGGGAGTATGGTCATGCCAGACCTTTAGTATGTGCAAATCGATTTTAATGGAAGAATCTACCAACCCTCAAGGCAAGTTTGAGCTGGTTCCTTGCTGTAGGCCAAGCACCCATTCAGAAGGAGCAGATGCCTGCCCTATCTATGCAGGAGCTGATGCTCTAGGAAGGGGAAAGGCTTTCTACTGAGTTTTTTTCTTTTTTTTTCTTTCTGAGAGCAAAGTGTCCACTAACTTAACTTTCTTCCTATAAGCCTGCATTGGTCTCTTGTTTTCAAAATGAGAAGGATGACCAAGTCCACCATGCCCCAAATGTCCCCTGCAAAGCTTCTTCTGGGAACCATTTGTCATGCCACAGATCAGCTGGAAATTTACTGGGGCCAGGGATCTTGGCCTCTGGGCTCCATTCCTTCAGATCAGCTCTCCTCCTGTACTATGCATTCATGACTCCCTGTGACATTTCATTGAGGTGGGGTTCTTCCCTATGAAATGACCAGGATAAAATATTACTAAAGCCTTTTTACTCTTAATGCCTTTTGTTCACAGTTCTAAAATTGTTCCTCAGACACTTACCCCATGTATGACTTTTCATTCCCTATGTTTTCCTTCAAAATTAAACAACTGTTAGTGGAAATTATTAGGAGCTTTTATGGAAATAAAATAAGAGTATTGAAACTCTAGGTGTCTGGTGGATTTAGCATTCTGGCTTTCATGGTCTGTACTGTTTACACATAGATTGGAAATTTTTCCCCATCTATTGCTTATCCAGTGTTGTCCGGAATCCTTCTACTTTTACCTGTGTTCTGTAGGCTGGTTTCTTCTAGTCCAGCAAGATATTGACACTTCATAGAGCATCAAGCTTCTATCTCAGCCTCTAATGTATAGCTGGGTCCATATGCAGGTCTCTGTACACCCAGCCTCACTCTGAGCTTTTCCTATAAGAAGCTGGGAGGCAGAGGCCTTGGCCTGCCTGTGACCTGAGAGCAGTTTCTCCAGGGGATCATAGCAGCATCAGTGGTTTTGAGGAATCTCCTCTCCTTCCTGTTGCTCAGCTCCATACACCAGTGTCTCACTGAGTACTTCATTATTAGCTTCAGGGTCAGAGCTGCTAGCTTCTTTCTTCCCTCCAGGGAACCTGCTTGCCTCTACCATTCCAACCTGGTTGGATCTATCAGAGGCATTGACAGCACCTACAGTCACCCTCTATTCCTGCTCCCGAGTGTCTGCTAGAGCCTGCAGAATTTTGGCACCATGACCCCATTGTGTTCTTGAAAGGAATGAGAAGGGACTGAAGGCAGAGTATCCCCCTTAGATCCATGCCTAGCAGTCCCCAAGGATCTGTTCTAAATGTGCAAAGACTACCATAGTCCCCACAGAGTGTGAGAGATCTGTTGTTTCTGACCTAGAACTTCTATGGCAATAAGACATTTTGCTCCCAGCTTTTCAATTGCAGCCCTAAGAGACTGGGGCTCCACTCAGTCCCCAGATTCTCTCCAGATTCAACTCACTGGTAACAGGTCTCTAAAGTGTCTTTGGGTAACCAGGTTACCAGATAGATGACTCCATTATCTCTGCCCAGCTGGAGATCCTCATGAAGTGACAAAAGGTGATCTCCTGGCTACCATTTCCAAGAGAAAAGCAGCTCCCTGAGAAGCTCTCATCCCTAGCTTTCCTCCCTGCTGCCTCTCATTCTCCAGGCCATGACCACGCCCTTCTCACTATCCAGACCTTTGGGTAACAGGTCTTCCCCCAGGCACCCTCTTAAACATCCTATGGGCTTCAGTGGGGACTGACAGCTAGGGAAAGAGAGGAAAGAAGGGAAATAGCAGGAAAACTCAAGATCACCTCCTGGCTCTGAGACGTCTTAACCAACAGCTGGAAGAGCCTGGTCAATTACATAGATTTCTCCTCAAGGCCAAGGCCTGAGAGCAGGGCTATCCTCTCTCTGATTCCTTTCTTGTCACAGGGCCCACATTGGCCCACAGTTGTAGTGCCTCCAAGCAGCATCTGGCCTAGCCTGGTCTGTGGAGATCTGGAATCCAAACAGTTTAAAGAGTTATGACTCCAGGAACTGTGGATGGCAACGTTTTCTATTATTAACAGTTCCAACTTTCCCATCTGGCTGTTTTCAGAATGAAAGCTGGAGATTACTGTCAGCATTAATTACAATCAGGTGCACTTTTCTTCTTCCCCATTTTGCCCCAATGGGTTCTCACACAGCAAGAAATTCTTAAAATGCATATCCTTTGAAATGTGGCACATAAATCCTCCTTGCTGGTGAGAGCCGCTGTCAGCTGCTGGTCTCTCCCTGGACCCAGGTGAAACTCACCAGGTTCACAGGCACCCTCCTCAGGTGTGGAGGTTCACTGCGGGCCCTTGGCTCTCTGGGGGCAAAAAAGTCAAGAGAATCCCCTTCCTCACAAGATCCCTGGCAATTTCTCCTCCTCACTACACCAGAGCTTAAGAACCACAAGAATAGTTTTGTGAAATGTCTGTGTTTGAGGACTAGCTAAATCACAGGGCAAAGCTGCAGAGGAAGAAAACCACCATGGGCTGAGTCTCAGCCCACACAATCCCACGAATTCCCACCCAGTGTCTTTCCCGCATCTCCTCTCCCAAGTCCTTGCCCTCTTTCTAGTCAGAGTGTGAAGACACATTATCTCATTTTGAAATACTTTCTTTCCCTTCATTTTGTCCATCTCTATATACTAACATGCAAGCTACTTATATTTTCTGGAAACTTCTTTTCATTAATCTCATTTTCCCCACACACACATAACAAATATTAATCTTGAGATTTGTGAAGTACAGGAAAACTCTCTTTTTGTTAAGACATTAGAATTCAATTTAGATTGCCCATTCTAGTGTCTTAGGTTATTTTTCATGGTAGCTCTGCTACTTAAGTCCTGGTCTAACATTATTAATTGAGTGACCCTAGGAAGAATACTTGCCATGGTTTGGATCCTAAATGTCTATTGACGAGGTCCCTGTGAAGCCCATGTAGGCCATGTGGTGAAGGCTTGGTGCCTGAGGTGATTTTATTAGGGACCCTAAGAAGTGGGGCCTTATGGGAAGTCTTCAGGCCACTGCAGGTGTACTTTCAAGTAAGATTATGGAACCTCAGTCTTTTCCTCATCCTCTTACTCTCTTTTGTTTCCTGGCCATGAGATGAGCAGGTTTGCTATAGGATGTATTCCCATCATGGTGGTCTGGGCCCAGTGATCATGAACTAAGAGCCCAAATAAACCATTTCCCTGTGAAGTTGACTTAGATATTCATTTGCTATAGGGATGGAAAGTAACACTACTTAAACCTGTTGAGCTGGAGACTCTGTTCCACTGCCTGCAAAATATAACCTCTTCCCAGGGCTACTGAAATAGATTAGGGAAGAAAATGACAACTCAGCATTGACAGATGGGTTAGCTGTTCAGCTGCAGCATGCTGCATGACTTGGGGCATTGAAGGAGGATAAGTGTGTGTGTGTGTGTGTGTGTGTGTTGTTACTGAGGTTTGTACTCAGGGCCTTTGCATCAAGGTACATCCCAAAACATATGATAGGGTCTCACTAAGTTACTAAATTTCCAAAACTGGGTTCAAGTTTGAGATCTTCCTGCTTCAGTCTCCCAATATGTGGAAAAGGATCTTCACATTCTCCAAAGGCCAGTTGTTCCTCTTTCAAGGGGAAGGCAGGGATTCTCGCTGTGAAACTACAGACATATAAGTGCTATAGAAGCACCACTGCTTTAGTACCATCACTTTTTTCATCAGAGAGCCCAATCTTCATGAGTTCCTTTGGTCATATGTGGCTTATTTTATTTTCCTATTATTTGGTCTTATTTCTGAGCTATTGGAATATAAAGTCCCAGTGTCTGAAAAAGAAAACCACTGTCCTACAATCTTTGTTCCATCCTGACCATCCCTTGATATGCCACCCACAAAATAATAAACTTGGTAAAAAAAGAAAAAAAAAAAGAGGGGGCGGAGAGTAGTCAACCTTGAAAGAGCTGATCAGAGTATGACTTACTTCCTCCATAAAAAGGAATTGAGGAATTTACCACAACCACAATGGTTGTGCTGCTGATTCAGCCCTGGCCATGACTTGCCCCTGGTTGTTGTGCCCCAGCTACAAGTGGCTTTAAGCACAGTGGTGATGAGGGGAGGGTCTTGTCTCATCCCACCCACCCAGATCTGTTCCCTCAGCAGCCTGGAGGCCCTCAGAGGTGGGTGTTAACTGCAACTCCCTGCTGAGCTCCTGCCCCATCTTTCACATGAGTTCTCCAGCTGCCTTTCATAATCTCAGCAGAATAAATGAAGTTTCTGACAGTTAATTTATTTCCCTGATCTATTTCAGATGTCCCTGCAGACACAGCGCTGGGTTACTGCTGTTAGTTGTCTTGCATCGGATATTAGGTGGAAACACTTCCTGGACACCCATAATTGAGATGAGTGTTAATTGTATTTGCACACAGCCACAGAGCACAGCAACCTTCTAAGCTCCTAATTTTACTATTTCATTAAACTCAATGGGTGAACTGAGATTAAAAATGAGACAGCTATTGGTGTGGTCACTACCTCGTGGGTCTGCCGAAAGTCTGTCTTCTCATTCCTGAAAGCAGGAGTACACAGGAATCATGCATTATGAGCAAAATTAAGGGAATATGTTCTGTGAGCAAATGAGTTAGTCAAACACTCCCTTTCCCAGATTTTAAATGTTTTGTACAAGTGTTTTTCATCGTTAAAGTTGGCAAGTCCACTTTCTTTCCCTCTGTGTAAAATTTCAGGAGGAGAAATCATCTTTACTTGGGCCCCTGCCCCAGATGTAAGCTTGAGCAAATAGCAGAGGACACCAGAGATGAGGCCAGCAGGCCTGAAGGAAAGGCCCTGGGATGAATGAACAAAATCCTGGATGTGGCTTTTATCCTTTCCTGTTTTCCAAATCCATGCCACCATCAGCTCAGAGGGCCACAATGTCCGTTAGAGACTACTGTCCTTGGGAAGTCCCTGGACTTCATGAATGAGTGACCCCTCACATCAGGTGGCTTTCTTGGACCAGCAATTAGGATGTAACTCTGGGAGTCAAACAAATCATATTTCATTCCTGGCCCTGCTAATGCTAGGGTAACAGAATGCTACCCAACCACCTGGGGCCTCCATTTTCCATCTGAGCAATGGGCTTCTAGTGAGTTCAGCCATTGAACAAGGTACACATGCAAAATCCTTGGGGCAGATCAAAGCCTGGCACACAGAACAGGTCCTATGAGTGTTGGCTTTTTTAGTTATAGGTCCAAAGTAAGAAAGACGTAGGATCCACACTGAGACCCCTTGACTTTTCCTGCTAGTGTTATTTCTATCCATTCTCATGACTCCTGGATGTTTTCTATGCCATATAACAAATCACTAAGTACATGGTCACTTAACACATATACAGTTTTTCCCAGTGGACACAGATTAGACATTTGGGTATTACCTAACCAGGCCCTATTGGGGTTCTCACAAAGCTGGGATCGAGGTGTTGTACAAGCTGTATTCTCCCCAGAGGTCAGACTGGAAATGAACCCATTTCTGACCCCATTCATGTACTGGCAGATATCAGTGATTTGCAGCTGTTAGATTTGGGGCCTAACTTCTTGCTAGTTCTCAGTGTCCAGAAACCACTCTCAGTTTCTGGTGGCTTTTCACTGCTCAGGGCAGCTGCCCCTCTCCATGAGTGCCTTGCTGCTTCAAAAGCAGCAATGGAGAATCTGCAGCACAAAGGGATCTTGCGTGACACAAGCTTCCCATCACTTTCCAATCGATTTTTCCATGTTCTATTATTTGTTTTTAGTGAGACACAAGATCCACTCACTTTAGAGAAGAGGAGATTGTACTAAGAAGATCAGAAAGAGAAGATACAGGGGCTTATAGTGCATCTTCACAACTGGAGAAAGTTTTAGAGGATAAGAGGTACAAGGAGGAGTCCGGTTTCTTCTGTCCCACACTCTATCCTCATAGCCCTACTGTGTTTATGTTCTAGTACTGCCATGATTCAGAACTAAAAAAGCAGTGGGTTTAAAGCCCCCACAGACTTAGTACCTTACAGTCCTGGAGGTCAAAAGCTAGAAATGGGTCTCGCTGGACTGAAGTCAATGTGTCAACAGGGCTCCATTTTATTTGGAGGCTCTAAGGGAGAATTCACTTCCCTACCCTCTTGACCTTCTAGAGTTTTCTTTCCCTCTGGCTGGTGGCCAGGGGCCATCCATCTTCACAGGCAGCCGCAGTGAGTCAAGTTCTTCTCACATTGCATCACTCTGACCCCCTTTGCTGTCTCTCTCTTCTACATTTCAGTAACCTCAGGATTATATTGGACCCACCTGGATAATTCAAGATAATCCCCTTATTTTACAAGTCAGATCACTAGCACCCTTAACTCTATCTGCCAACTTAATTCTCCCTTGTCATCCAAGGTAATATATCCACAAGTTCAGGGACTAGGAAAAGAACAATTTCTGGGGCCATTATTCTGCCTGCTACCAAAACTGAATCAGATAGGGGAATCCAAAGACCTCTAGTTTAACAAGACTTTCCAATTACTCTGGTGCATACTTGAATTTGAACGCTGTGCTCTATAGCAGTAGAATTTGGAACAAATAATTTACAAAATAGACACGTTAATATTTGGCCACTGGGATGAGTTAAACAGATCGTTATAATGGTGTCTTAATTACTTTTCTTTCATTACTGGGACAACATACCTGATGCCCAGAATTAAGGAAAGAAAGGTTTATTTAGCTCACCATTTGTGGAGGTTTCAGTCCATACTTGGCTAGCTCCAAGTTGCGGTGGCACATGCCAGAGGGCAACAGTGCAAGGCCACAGAAAACAGTAAAAGTAGCAAGAGCAAAAGGGAGAAGCAGCAGAGAGCAAACCTCTTTCCCTCCCTTGTGCTGTGTGCAGGCTGTCCACTCCAGAGCAGGTGTAGCATCTATATCCATAATACCAGATTGGACCATGAGTCCAACCATAAACTCTAGAACTCCACCCTATGACTGCACGAGGCTTTGGGACACATCTAGACATAAATCATAACAAATACTAAACAAAATAACCAATAATAAATCAGATACAAGTGACAAGAACTCATCTTCTAAAATCTGTACAATGTCAAAGAGGTAGGCACAGTAATCCCCCAATGCCTGTCAGTGTAGTGGAAAGAAAGTGTCAGAGAACATGGAGTTGGGAAACCAGCTGCAGCCACTGATATTCTGCAGAAATTATGTATGAGAGGAAGGCACATCTTATCCTGCCATTGATGAGGACCTAGACCATGAGTCACCACAAATAGAGTACTGTGAAATCCTTTGTAGTTAGTAATAAAAGTCCATAGGCAAGCAATAAGGAGATGATATCAGTGATATGAATGTCAAGAGTGTAAGTTCAAGAGAGGCTCCATAAGAGGCTGTGGGGAAAAAGGAACCCTTCTCCAATGCTGGTGGGAATGTAGACTGGTGCAACC
>NDGM010956177.1:0-11624 GCA_002564305.1 Octomys mimax | reverse complement strand
AATAAGTGCTTGCCTGGCAAGTGCAAGGGCCTGAGTTCAATCCCCGGTTCTGCCAAAAATAAAAATAAAAAAATAAACTATTTATGTGCTATTGATTATTTAAAAACCACTTTTTTCTGAAAGGAAGAAACCATTTTTTAAATGTATGTGGTACAGGGTCTCACTACACACTATGCAGCTCCAACCTTTAGTGATCCTCCTGTAATCCCAGTGCTAGGATTACAGGCATGTGCCACCATGCCCTGCTTCACTGTCCAGTCCCAGCGCTTGCCTAAGCAGTCACCTAGTGTGCTGAGCTATCTCCCCAGACTGGAAGAAACTATTTCTATGGAATGAACAGGTTACAGATTGGGAGTACAGAAGACCTATTGCACTACTCAGCCAAATATTTTTTGGTTCATTAACAAACATAGACATGAGTGACAATAATTAATGATTTTTTAAAATTTGTATTTACATAAAATATGATTTTATACTTTGAAGTACAGCTAACTGCATAAAGCTGTATTTTTATTGTACCTTGACTTAACAGCTTAAACATGATAAGCAGTGCCTCCCTGGGGCCTGCCCTGGCATGCAGTTCAGACCTCCTCAGAGAGCAGCTTTCACTCCACATGGACTGGTCGCCAAAGGAGGATGTTTTCAATGCTGAATGATTAGGAATAGCGCCGAGAAGACTGGAGAAGATGCATTAAGCAGCTTCATTATGGACAACAGTTTAAATAGACACAAGAAGGGCCGTCCAAATAGCTCAGCAGATTAAAGTGTCTGCAAGCAGGTGCAGGGACTGGGGTTCAGTCCAGCTGAGACGGCGATTGAGGCTGGGCGTGGTGACACTCACCTGAGCCCCAGCTCTTGGGAGGCTGTAAACAGGCGGATCACTACGAGTCCAGTCTAGTAGCGAGACCCTGAACACCCTGTAGACCCTTCCCTAAAATGCAGAAAAATTAATAAATAAGCAAACAGACACAGGAGCTCCGGGCGCCGCCACAGCCCTGAACACTCCTTCTCTCCACGTGTCTGATTGCACACTTAAGCACACAGAATCTTTCCAACTCATAGGAAGAACAGGGAACAAAATCATCCAGCGATCATGCTTCTCGGTGTCCATAGAGGGCCAGGCTCCGCTCGGCAATGGGGGAGATAGAAATGTGTCTTCTGATTCCACGCTACCCCATCCACAACGTAATTCAAAGCACGATAAGGGAACGAAGAAAAGATGGTTGACATTAGGCTAAAAAAAAGACAAATAATATGCCATACCAGTAGGTATGGACAGATTTAATACCAAATCTATGCGCTTCACTTGGGTTTGTAACTCCCAATAATAAGGGTCAACGATGTGGGCACACGTCCTATTTACTAAAATTTGACCTCTTGCTCATGAGCAGGAATTATCTGTTTTGTTTTGTTTTTTCCTTCACTGTCAGCCTTTCATGGGAGTGTCCTGAAATTAAACCATCTTGATTATGACCTTACCTCAAATGAAAATTTATATAAATAAGCTAATGAAGTACCTCTTGGCCCTTCACAATGGAAGTGGTTTAGGTAGTGAAGTGAGAGCACTGCGGAGCATCAGTACCTACTTACTGATTTAGTTTAGTTTTCTAGAGAGCAAGAGACTTGCTTCTCATTTTAATCTGCAGAAAAGTGCCACTTCACAGAAGGGAGATGAAGGAGGAAATTTGGGGATGTCTAGTTTTGAAACTGCTTCTAAAAATCTCCATAATTAGGGGAGGCTTTTGCCACTGAAATAAACATAAAATGTAATTCTGGGACTTGAAGGTAATAATTGGACCAGTGAATGCATTTAGTCTTATTGTTTTTTTCTAAAGCAAAGAGGGCACAGCACTGTCAGTCTTTGTTGTGAAAAGGGGACTCATAACAGACTCCGAGGCAGGCCCAAATATTTGACAAATAACCCTCACTTCCTGGCCAGCAACCCTGTCCAGACTCCGCAGGAACTCACATCATTCCACACCTACAGATCACCTAAAGAAGAGAGGTGGCTTTTAAAAACGGAATGAATTAGAAGTAATGCTGAAGAGAGGTTTGAGCTCATTTCCTAACTGATACCAGTCTGGGCAACAGTTTAACACTGGATATCGCTGCAGACCTCCACCCTCATGACCTGCTCACACGTAAGAGTACATCCAAGCATACAGCATGCTTCCAATTCACACTGTGAAGTACAGGGAGCAAAACGATCCAACAAACATTTATTTGGCGCCTGCAGTGTACCAGTCTCTTTGCTAGAAATGCCTCCTGGTCTCAGGTCCTAGGAAGTGGATGAAGCCATAGCATCCAGGCCCCAGCCTCCAGGCAGCTAAACTGCAGTCTTATTAAAGAGACTATGAATATGTAAGCATCTTCCTTATACTCGGGTTTCAGCATTCTGTGAGAGGCACCTACGTTATTCTTTTCTATAAGGACTTGGCTCAGGTGGGACTTCCCACAGAGAATGCTGATAATCATTGTTAGGTCCCTTCTCATAAGTTTGCTTTTTGATCAATTATAGAAGATAAAAAATGTTGAATAAAATATTGAAAATAATTTCACACATCCAATCTTACATTTTGAAGGGGATTAAATACATATAACTCATTGCTTGGGAGCCAGTTGTGCAGGAATTAGACTCGTGGCTCTTTATCTCAGATCCTTGCTACTCCCTGCTGTCTTTGGTGCAGGAAAGTGCTTACTTTGCTGACTGTTGTCCTGTCAAGATTGCTCCCCACAACTGGACATAACACAACAGGAGTAATAACAAGAATGAAACTCTAAAACGGACACACACTCTACCTCACATCATTCATGTGAACCAAGATGTATAGACAAAGAATACATAAAGCTGGGATGTGCTCTGGATTATATTTTAATAACAAAATTTAAATTTAAATTTCATGGAGAAATTTAATTAATATTATTAATTAATATTAATATTTAATGTCATTAAATATCTAATGATATTTTGGCCACTTTTCTACCATATTTATTGCTTTTATAGGAGAATTTGATGCATGGTGAAATCTGGTGTGTTAAATCTACTGGTTTCCTCCAAACAATTGATTTTTTTCTATTTTCAGGATAAACTCTAGAATCCTTATTGTAGCTAATCACTTTTGAAACATATGTTGGTACTTATACCTACACATGGATAAGACTGACCTTCTAGAAATTCAAAGAATTTGAAATTTAAAAAAAGTCAAAGTAAAATATGGTCAGTGTGATTTGGAAAGATGCGTGCTTGGAAATGGTGATAGCAAGTCACAGATGAAACGAGCCGAAGTAGGAAAGTCTAGTGAGGATTTCACTCCATGTTTTGCTCTATAGTACTGTTTACTGAAAGAATCCAACCCCCAATTTCAAGATGTCTTGAGACTTGGTAAAAGTCACAGATGACATTGGATTTACCTCTCACAGTTTTTAAGTACCCTGAACACATTTGATATGATAGCTTTTATCTCTTTTATCTTTGACTCAAAACTGTAATATTTAAACTTATTTCCTAAATTTATATAAATATAGTGAGATACCAGGAAGTAGCCCAAGCCAGAGATAAGCAGAGCATCTATTTTAGAAAATGGTTACTAATTAAAAATAGTATTGTATGACTGAATACTTGCTCTAAAGCTATAGCAAGATAAAAAAGAGAGACTGTCAATTTGAAGTTAATAATTCTCCCTGAGTCTGAATTTTTTGTTTTAGCAGTCAGTGGTGCTTAAGTTAAACCTTGACAATACTTTATTTGACTCAGGAGTCTCCAATATAGAGTAAGGAAATGAACTGGTATGTAGGACTCTAGAAGAAAAAATATATTTACATATATATGAAGAAAACCAAGTATAGCCAGATTTGGTCAGTGGTAGCAGGCTTAGCACCCTTACTGTGCTGTCACACACAATATGCAAGTATGCAGGGTGGGAAAGAGTGTGCCACTTGCAAGGGGAATGGATAGTAGCTGCCTCACTCAAGTATTCACTCCAAGCCCATTTGAACTTCTCCAGTTAGAGAAATACTTTTAATTAAAGTCCACTACTGAGAAATTAACCAAAATATACTAAGTTTTCAAAGAAACCTTTTATTACCCTACAAGACTTAAGCATCAGACAGACACTTGAAAATTCATAAAGATATATGCTGTCCAAGGGTTTCTTGGGAGCATCCCTCTTTTTGGAGAGCCTCAAATCTGTCCTATGTACCCATTGCTCTGTGTGCAGCAAGCAATGTTTTTTTATGTTGTTACTGTTGAAGTTTTGTACCAGGTGGTAGACACTGTGCTAGACGTTCAAGATGCAAAATCGTTCAGTATGGACCATGCTAATTGGAAGCACATATCTAAGTGAATTAATATGCATGGAATATCGTATCAGTTATTATGGTTTGTTTCCTGTATGTGCTGTTTGAGCTGTGGGTTGAAATTTGAGTTGAATTTCAGTAATAACCTGGAGTTAAAAGGAGGATCTGTGAGTTACATATATGACGAAGACAATGAAAAAGAGCAGAGAGCTCAAAATCTATTGCTTTGTTCTCAGGACCACAGTACAAATTCACATATTAAAAAATGAAGCATTTATACAGTTCTTACTATGTGCCAGGTACAACTTAAAGTGTTGCACAAATTTCAAATTATTGACTTCTTTAACAATCCTACAACATATATATTTTTTTTCATCTTTGCTTTAGGATTAGGGTTATGTAAGTAAAGAGAAGCTTTTTATTGTTGTTTTGCTACCATACAAGTATTGGTCTTGAAGACAGTTTAAACCCAGGCAGTATGACTTTAAATATTTTATATTTGCAGTGTAACTTACTTGATTTTCAAGTATTTCTATAAATTATAAATACAATTACATCAGGGGCAATATGTTATTTTTGTTTTACTCCCAAAGTAGGTAAGCCAGAAATACTCCATGAACATGTTTCATTGTAGAGAAAAAAGAGACAGTCTATAAAAGCTTTAAAAAAGGGATCCTGATTAATTTTCTCAGATATGACTATCAGGATCACACTTGAGTATCTCCTGAGTATGTGGTTTGTGTGTCTCTATGAGCAGCTACAAGCGCGTCCTGTTTCGGTCCCATTTTTCTAGTATACTTGATAGAACGAAAGCCATGCATATCTGCTGTGGAGACTCTCAGTAGAGTATTATTACCCTCTTACTGCACTTCCACACATAGTGGTGCTTCTGGTTATGGACTTGATGTGTTTTACAGTCTTTGTGAAAATGGCTGCACTTGTGTTTGTGGGGGGAAGATAGCCATGGTTGTGTTTGTCACCTGATGTAGAGTTTGTGACAGGAAGCAAAATTTTGCCACACAGTTTTGCTTATAAATAGAATTCTTTGATGACAGAACTGTTTGTGAACCAAGGTATTACTGTATGTACCTATAACAAATATTCCTGATAAACATTATTTATGTTTGTCAAATTACTATGCGTACATCTAAACAACTTCTTAATAATAAATACATTTACCCTCTTTGTTACATTTTGAATGTACAAATACATGCTTCCATTTTTGCTGTTTTGTGCCAAAATTAATAAATAAATGTAATTCCATTCTTTATATCATGAAATTTACAGTCCTCTGAAAAATTAAGTTTGGCTTCCTTTTCTTTTCTTGTCTTATTTTATTCTGTTTATTAATTCTTTCTTTTATTTGTCTTAGAAATGATACAAATGCCAGAAATAAAAAAGCCTACCTCAGTCAAATCAAATCTTGGCCTTTGCTTTCCATTAATTCTCTGACTTTAAGTAAATTACTTATTTAATTTGTCAAAGACTTGGGTTTCCTCATCTATAAAATGTGACATGTGATACTTCATTTTGTAGAAAAATCAAATGTGTCAAAACACAGAAGCCCTGGGAACAATGCTTGCCAAACACTAAGCACTATTTAAGGGTGAATTAGTATTGTTCACTTTAAATTATAACCAGACTTATTCCTTTCTTCATTCAATAAACATGTCCTAGGGGCCTGCCATGTACTAGACATGCTCCTGGAAAGGAGAATTTGGCAATAGCTTCAGGAGACTGTATTTCTGGCCTTAAGAAACCTGCCTTCTATTGGGAAAACAGAGACCTGAAACAGACAAGGAAGTCACCATGAAGTATGTCAGGTGGTAACAGGGGCTAGAGAGATAAATCAGTGCCTGCAATGCAGGAAACAGAGATGGCTGGTTAGTGTGAGCAGAAGTAGCCGGGTGAAGGAATTGAGGAAGGGAGAAAAAGACCTCCAGAGGAGAGGTCATTTCTCTCAAAATAGAGCTTCCATGCCATTAGTCTTTTACAGAAGATGGAGATACACTGATCTGAATCCAGCATTGAAGACTACAGAATCTGCACCACCCTCTTCTGGGCCCAGTTGTTACCATGCTGTGAGAGAGAAAACAGATGCCCTAAAGGAGCTTCAAGTCTCAGAAAACAAAGGAGTTACCCAAGGAAAGAGGGGGAATAGAAGGACCTGGGCTGACAAAGACATTTTCTGTGGATGCAAAATCCTCTTTCACTGAACATATTCTTCATGGGGTTTATGTAAATATGTTTTTAAAATTTTAGTTAAATTCATTTACCTATCTTTAGTGGTGCATAAGAATACAAAATCATACATGCTAATGGGGTAGCAGATGATATTTTGATGAATATACACACTGTATTGAGTAAATGAAGGCATATCCCCTCAAGTACTTATCTCTTTATGGTGGAAACATTTAAACTCTTTTAGTTTTTGAAATATGCACTTGTCTCAGTTACTCTCCTCTCATTGCTGGGACAAATACCCGACACTCAAAATTAAAAAAGGCAAGGTTTATGTAGCTCACAGTTACTAAAGGTTTCAGTCCACACTCAGCTGGCTCCAAGGCAGCGTGGCACAGGGCAGAGGGCAACCTTTCATAGTGGCGACAAAGAACACAGCACGGAAGGAAGTAGCAGCAGCAAGAATGGTAACAGAGAGCAAGTCTCTCTCCTCTTTGTAATGCTTTCAAGCTATCTGCCCCAGGCTGGGTGTAGCACTCAAACCCATAATCCTGGCCTTGGATCACAGATTAATCCCAAACTCTAGAACCATGTCCCACGAATGCATGAGGCTTTGGGGGGACAAATACACACAAACCGTAACAGCACTATAGCCTGTCATGATGGCTTACATCTGTAATTCTAGCACTTGTGCAGCTCAGGTGCTGTGACTGAGTATATCCTCTGATAGAAAGTGAGTTCAATACAGCCTGAAGTGCATAAAGAAATCTTGTCTCATAAAAAGACATATATATATATATATTTTTTCACATATTCACAATATATAATCATTTTATTGTGTGGTCACACCCCAGAACTCCTTGTCCATATCTAACTGTAACTTGGTATTCATTGACTAAACTATCTTCAGCCATCCTTCCTCACCCCTTCTCTTCCCAGCCTCTGGTAGCCAGCATTTCTTCTCACCACTTCCATGGGACCAATGTCTTCAGAGTCCACATATGAGTTGAAATAAAGTGGGTTTTTTTTCTGTTTCTTTCTTTAAGAGACAATATATGATGAGGTGCTTTGTAAACAATGATGTCCTAGACCTGGACATGTTCACTCCCAGATTTCTTTTCGATTCTTCCCTTTCTTCTCTCATCTCTTAGGACCTGAGCCCTGAAGCCTGAGATTTTTCAACTCTAGTAATTAGTTGTTTTCCTTTGGGTTTTGCATAGGAGTGACTTGTCAGGTATTCATAGGTGAGTAAAGCAGGAAAGGACAGGGACTCTTCCACTCTTTCATCCTGGCAAGTGTCCCAGACAACCTGCAGTGTCTGCTGCAAACTTCCCCTTTTGTTAGATAGGGAACCATGATTCTAGAACTGAGCAGGAAACTCTAACCTGGTTCTTCCTGCTAAAATGGGTTATAGACTCTTTTCCCTAGTTCTTAATTTGCCTTCCTGTTCCCTGGTTTATTGGCAATTTTGTTTACCATGGAGCACAGTTTCCATGTTCTATTTTCTCTGTCGAGATAGAAAATATTCCATTTTCCTGATTAGAAACATTACATTCACAATTATATCTTTGTCACTAAGTTATTCTTTTTGTTTTTTTCATTTTTATTGCGCTTAAGGTTCATCTGTAATATGTCTAATAGGTTTGACTTTTATGACAATGGTAAATATTTGAGTTAACAATATTGAAAATTTCAAAAATTTTTTAAAAATTCTACATTAGCTCTACTGATAGATTATCCCACAGATCTTAAGCCTGAGCACATTAGTGCATAACTATTCAGGGAATTGCATCAGGTAAGTTTCAAGTGTACTTATAGGTTCATTTTTTTTCAGACTTCACACTACTTAATATAATTAACCTGTATTTTAAACACAAGAAACAAAAGCAATCTTCAAATACCGGGGCACACCATATGAAGGAAGTGAAGGTCACTAAAGCCATGTTGGGTCACAATTTTGAGAGCCTTATTATACATGTCTTAGTAATAATTATTTCTAATAATGCTTTTACCTTGGCAGAATACAAACAGTAATTACATTTTCACCCTGAAACACTCAGTATTTATCTTCCTGATTTCTTAAATACTACAGAGAAAAATGATTTTACTCATTCTTATGGTTAATAATTTTAAGAAGTGAACCTGTAAGAAGCAAATCTAGAATGAAAGGTATGACTTACGGATACAAACTCAAGATTCCCAGTTCAATTATCTGCCCATTGCTTTGTATTCATTTTCTTATTTTTAAAGGGTAGTGTACATTTCCAGTGGATAAAGATTCATGGCATTTTTTTTCCAGAATATGTGTCACAGAGGAGCACTTTGGCCTACAGAAATTTATGAACTCTTTCAGCTTCCAGAAATAAAATAAACAAAAGACTGAAAAAGCTGTCATCACTGCACATGGCAGGCAGAAGCCTTCCAACACAATCCCCTAAAACCCTTCGCTGCTCCCTCAGGATCTGAGCACCTTTCCCCGCCTGTGCACTACTGTGAGGTAATGGTGAAACATCGATTCCTTTTATCCTCTAAAGATGAATTTACGTAAGACCAGAGCAGGTTAGTGCAGAGCACACAACCGTCACACCAACAAATTGACCTGCACTTTCCTTTTTTCTTCTTTTAGATATGTGCCTTAATATTTATCTGCCTGGAGATGATTAATAATTTACCTGGTGGGTCTTTCTTTTATTAGCAAATAATTTTGGTATGAGATGGCACACTGCTTTGTATTCTGCAAGCATCATGCAGTACTGAGGGGGAACTAGCTCATTCCTTCTTAATAAGACAATAAAGGGCTTTATCAGATTAAGGAAAACAAGGGGCCGGGGAGATGGCTCAGTGGAATAAGTGCTTCCCTGGCAAGCTCAAGGGCTTGCGTTCAACCCCCAGTTTCGCCAAAAAAAAAAAAAAAAAAAAGAAAAAAAAAAGAAAGAAATAAAGAACCACAAATATTTTTTTAAAGCTTTGGCTCATTAATATGTGTGTTAGGTCCTTTTCTGTTGCTATAACTGAATATCATAGATGTGGTCATTTTTAAATAAGACAGGTTTATGGGCTCATAGTTTTAGGAGCTCAACAATGTGGCACCATTGTCTGCTTGGCATCTAGAGAGAGGCTTCTCCGCATGACGTAGGAGAAGGTGTCATGTGGTGTCATGTGGTCACCACAGCAGGCAAGTCACTTCCATAGCAAACCCTCTTCTACCACAAGCCACTAATCCCCTAACCAGTGAACAGATTGATAGGCAAAGCCTTCATGAGCCAATCACAGAGTGGTCACTCCTGGTTTCACCAATGAATACCTCACAATAAGGCTTTCAGCATAAGCTTTGATGCGGACATCCAAGCTATGGAGATATTATGACAACTTAAGTTTAAATGTGTGAAAAAGTTTTATAAAATTAAGATTTGAAAATAGCTACTATATCTAACTAGGTTCTCATTTTAAATTAACAAAAGAGTAGGAAAATACACCATAAACAATGTTTCCTATCCAGTTATTACCTGATTTACAAACACTTTAAATGTATACTCTAGTAGTTAGTAGAGAGGTTTTTTATAAATTCTTTTATTCTTTCTTATATGCATTTATGTCTTCATTCATTTATCATACTTAAAGCTTTAGGCAGGTCTATAATGTTTAGAATATATGATTGGAATTGTTATGTTTGAAGTGCAAGAAGCCTATCAAGCCTGTTACAATCTTGTGGTTTAAGTATAGAAGGTCCGACAAAGCCTCCTGCGATCAGAGGTGGTACTTTGGAAGGTGATTGGATCATCAGTGCTGTACCCAGCAGCAGATTCATTTAGCTCAGAGCTAAATGTGCTGTTGGGTGGGGGTGGATGGAAGAAGCGGATCACTGGGGCTACGACCAGGATGCATCTCCCTTCCTACGCCTTCCTTGTCTCTCTGCTCCTTGACTCACACGTGAGCAGCTTTCCTTTATTATGCCGTGCTATTTCTGCCTGGAGTTGGCTGACCACAGACTATAGCCATGAGCCAAAATAATCTTTCCTCCTTTAGCTTGTGTGTGTCAGGTATTGTGCTCCACAGAAGAAAGTAACCAAGCCGCGATTCTCCTAGATGTTCTTCCCACTTCTGGATAACTTAGCTTTAAAAGCCACTTTCTAGGCGACTTGCTGCATGAGTCAAGCACCAACTCATACAATTGTCACCAAGAATCAATATTCTGTCACCAAGAACATACACACAAGAAAAATTATTTCAATTAGATGGCTTTATATTTAGAGCTTTTCATGTGTGATTTTATTTTTTGCCAAAGGAAAGAAGATGATGATAAAAACATAAAAGCTATTTCAAGGGACATTATGACATTATGGAAAGGTTTAGAGAATTTAACCCATCTGACAGCTAGGAAGAAATTGGCAGTTTCATGGATAACAATGTAGGATATGAGACTGTAAGTTAGAGACCAATTGTTTTGTGATTTTACACAGCAGTCATCAGAGGATTAGAATGTGTGCCAGTTCCTTGAATTGCTGTCTCCACAGGTAAAGCAAAAGAGATCCAAGTGATGTTTTCATACACAGTGTCTCACATTATGGAATTAGAAACCCTTAGCTTTGGGAAACCAGATCCTTTATAAAGGGTAGTAAGCATGCTTAACCTTTTCCCTTGGGGTAAACATTTTTTATTCATTATATGGATGGAAAACAAAGCAAAAGAAAAAAAAAACCCAAAAACTTCCCTCTTCTCTATTCCATGGCTATGTACCACACAGCATCATTACAAAGACAGTTTAGAATAAAGATAGTCATACTTCTACTCAAAAGATATGCAGAAATGCAGGCTATCCATGGGTAATTGCCTTTCAACAAATCCAACACAAAAATGATTATTAAAAGTTTGAATATTTTCTCTCAAGTTTTAATAATTAACTTCTCCAGCCAGCCAAATAGCTCAGTGGATTAAACCACCTGCAAGCAGGCTCCAGGACCAGGTGTTTGATCCCCAGGCCTGCAGTGCCAGCCCTGCCCCCAGGATGTGCTGAGACTGAGACTGAGACTGGGCTTGGTGGCAAGGCCTGTAATTCCAGCACTGGGCAGGCTATAAACAGGAGAATCACTATGAGTCTGATCTAGTAGCGAGACCCTGAACACCCTGTAGACCTTTCCCTAAAATAC
>NDGM010956161.1:0-14336 GCA_002564305.1 Octomys mimax | reverse complement strand
GAAGTCCCCACCCTATGACTGTATGAGGATTTGGGGGGACAACTAGACACAAACCATAACAATCATTCAATAGATTATGTACACTATTCTTGTAAGACAAAAAATTATTTCTCAATTCTATTATCATCTTTTCCTAATATGTTTGATTAATAAGATACTAGTTTGGATACTGCATTTTCTTCAAAGCAAAATTTATGTGCCAGGAAAAGATCACATTATGAATGTATGGGGGACATTGTTTTTAAAACAGCTTAGATTGATAATAAAGAATTTTTTTGGGGGGGCCGGGGAGATGGCTCAGTGGAATAAGTGCTTCCCTGGCAAGGGCGTGAGTTCAATCCCTGGTTCTGCAAAAAAAAAAAAGAAAAAAAAAGAAGAAGAAGAATTTTTTTAGTATATCTTTTATTGCCTCTTCTAAATACTGCAAATAAAATTATAATTACCTACATATGCATTTAGCCATGAGATAAAAGCCTCGAAACAATGTTTAAACATAGAAAATATTCAGTGAATAGTTGGTAAGTATTCAGTAAATGAATAAAATGAGTATCTCAGATGTAATACACAAAAATACAAATTTCCTTGGATATATATTGGAGATGTAAAATACTTTAAGAAGGATGTAATTGGGAGCAATTTAATTTATTTCTTGGGAATAATTTTCACAAGAGGAATCAAGTTATCCTTTGTATCATTCGCTTCATTCGGGTGAAGAAAGGTGCACAGAATGTCACTCTAGCAAAGAGGACAGGAGTATATTCTTTGAAGCCTCATTCCTGACTTCTAATGTTGATTCCTCTGCTTACGAGATGGCTAACCTTGGACAAGATTTTAACATCTCTGCCTTCATCAAATATCTATAAATAAATGCAAATAATGGCCCCTGGCATCTATGAATGTCAAAATTAAACAACACAATCTATGTAATGAGTTTAGAGGAATTCCTGGCAAAGAGAAAACATTTCACTATTACTACTGTTAGTAAGAACATAAGGGACACTGCTTTCTCTAAAATGTGGCTATTAAACAGCAGAAAAGTAATATTTTCCACAAACTATCCTATCAGCCATAGTTCTTAAAGAGAACCTGGAAAGAAGAAAGATGACTTTATTCTCAGTTTTAAGATACTCATCAACTAGCTGATACAAATTATGAGATGGTGAGTTCTGGTAGGCCACTATGTTCACCTCCCTCTGTCACTCTGAGGTCCTGTCATGTACCAGGCATGGTGTTGAGGTACTTATTATGTATTAACTCCAGTCCACACAGTAACAGACCCACAGTTTTGTAGTTCGATAAGTAGATAGGAAAAGCCCAAATGTGTAGATGACAAAGTTGGGGACTGTTTGTTTTTATTTTTGAGACAAGATCCAGACTGGCCCTGAAGTCACTATGAGGCTCAAGCTGGCCTTGAACTTGTGGCAATCCTCCTGCCTATGCCTTCTACATTGTGGGATAACAGGTGTACACCACCACGCTTGGTAAGAACTGGGGGTGTCAATTTACCTACGGCTATAAAACCTTTAAGAATAATCCCCCTTCCAGCACCAAAGTAGATATTTTAATCTGTCAGAAAAGCACCAACTTTATTTTATGAGGAAAGTTCCTTATTCATAATTCTCAACATTAAAAGCTCTTCAGGCTGGGGAATGCTTGCCTAGCATATACAAGGCCCTGGGTTCCATTACCAGTACCTCAAAAAGGGAAAAGAGGTGCTTCGGAGAGGGAAGAAACTGTACAAGGAAAATCTGTTCTTTTTGAAACTTTGTTCTCTTTGAAGCTGCCTGGCTCTATAACTGCTTTCTTGATTTCTGTAACCACAAGAGCGTAACCAAACACACAAGATGCCTAATTGTAACTGATGATTACTAAGTTAGCCCTGTAACTGATGAACTCACCCAGCTGGCTAATCAGAAGACCGGCCGTCCCACCTTTGTAACCCCTGCTTATGCCACATATAAATATGCTGGCTCACAGACACTTGCCGCCTGGCTTTTCTGGCAAGTCATTCCAGCCAGGACCACTGGTGTAAAACAAGCTGTTCACTGCCTCCTGACTTTCTCTGGTGCGGCTCCTTTGCACACTTCCATTTTGCTGCGACACTTCAAGTGAAATTTTAAAATGAATACAATGTGTTAAGTAAACAAGCAGTCTTTAAGTAAAACAATTTCTCACATACTGAAAAGTAGGATTAAAGTTAAAGACAATCTGAATATTCAAGCTTAAGAGGTACTTCAACCATCTAGTGAAGCATAAATATGTGACTTAGTAAATTCTTTCACATAAAAAAGTGGGACCTACATCCCAATGAGAAAAGATTTTAATTCCTTTCCAAGGAAACTGCCTTATGTAGTTACAGGTCAGAAGCAACATTCCTGAACAAGAGATTCTAAATTGGGAGAAAGTTAGAATGCTGGAGAAAGTGCTTTCAGAACAGTGAAACAACGGTGTCATCCACTGAGCAGTTAAATCATCATCAAAAAATTAATAATACCACCACCTTTTTGCTTTCAATTTTATCTGCAATTTTTATACAGTTCAAAATATAATCAGGGGCTTGGGGAGATAGCTCAGCAGTCTAAGTGACTACCTGACAAGTGCAAGACCTGGGTTTGATCCCTGGTACTGCCACTGAAAACCAGGTGTGCTGGTGCATGGGGAGGCTGAGACAGGAGGATCATGACAAGCCCGAGCTATGTAGTGAGACCCTGTACCAAACAAACAAATAAATTACCTAAAAGCTAAAAAATACACACATAGAATTGATTTTAGTAATCTATTTCAATGTGCTTTCATAGGTCAGGCCTCAACAAGCTAATGTCTGCCTCTTATCTTTCTTTTGCTATAATCTGGCTTCTAGAGAGAGAATTTCCTGCTCTAAAGAAAATGCACTAACTGCCTCTTGGTGGCTTTCATTAATCAGTGAAAGAGTGAAAGATAGGTACTATGGCATGCATGTGAGTCCCCGTCACTAATCAAAAGATAGCTTGAGACTAGTGGGGGCAACAGAGTAAGACTCCTGTCTCAAAAATAACAACAAAAATCAACGAGGTGATTTTGCCACCTACAAAATTAGGTGGCATGGCAGTGGGGTATCATAGAGGAGAAGCGATTTATGAGAAGCAGAGGCCTGTAAGCAGCAAGTGGAAACAGGAGCCCTTTTTCTGTCCCTATACTTCATCCCTAAGGGCAGGTGCTGTATACACACCCAGGGTGGGGCACCTTTAATACTATTCAGAACTGTGCAACCCGATCTGCGGACTAACTTAGTAATCATACACCCAGGATCCCAGCATCACACACTCTAGATCCAGCCACATAGGAAAAAATTCACATAAGACCTCATGATGCTTTGGAGGGATAATCAGACACAAGCCATACAGGGCTACTGGTCATTAAGGAAAACTAGTCTCATGACCCTAAGGCCAGACTGCTATATTATCCCGAATTTTCAATAGCCAACACAGTCGACAGTAACTGGAAGAACTGTCTGATACTAAATAAAACCCAATTGGGAAAGGGGTGTGCTTTAAACTTTAAACAACTTAGGTTAGGAAAAGATCTCTCCCAAAAAAGTTATCAAAGGGTCTACGATGACAATCACTAATCATGATATACATGGAACAACTGTCATGTTATCTTCTTGGGCTAGAAGCTTGGGTTACATCTTTTTCAGGTATTCTTATAAGGCCTAAACATTTATCACTCTTAATTGTAACTGCTTACTATTCTTGTTTCTTAGTCATTTTATATTATTAACCCCTGAGTGAATTCTCACAGAAAACATGAATTCCAGGGAAGGTGATTCAGGAGACACTGTTTGCCTCGCCAGCACTGGTGCTACTAGGCAGTTCTCTCAAGAGAGTCTTTTGGTAGTTCCTTCTACCTAGATTCCTGGAGCTGCTTCTACTTTTGATATGTCCAGGGCCTGGATCTTCACTATTTCCTTCAGTTATTAAACTGCTATACCCAGAAGCTCCCTTTGCTTCCTAAAGCTGATTTCTTGCCACCAATGAATTCTTCTAACAGAACTCATGGTCATATCAAAGAACTATGTATCAGGCACAGTTGTGAGTCTACAAAAATATTTACCTTTTTGCCTTTCTCCAACATTAATCTCCAAGTAATAGCTATTAGCTTTGCTTTCTGAGTAAGGGGAAGAGGTGGTTTGGCTTTAATGCCCTGCTGTGAAGTGCATAACCTGCCTTTTGATATCCTTCTTAGAGACAGTTACTTTCATCAGTGACCCATACCTCTTCAGGGTCCTGGCAGGTCCTTGATGCATAGGTCTGGGAGATAAACTCTTCCCAGAAGTGGCTAATTTATTGGCCTGCAGACATCAAAGAAGCAGAATTAAGAATAGTGCAAGTTTTTATAATAATCTCGGGAGCATATAAGATTATGGCCTGATACTTATAACGTGCTCTCCCATGAACCATAAGTCATCTTTTGTGTCCAGAATTGCTGTGACTTTGTAGGGAGTCAGGACTTCTCATTTTGGTCCTAAAGTTAATTTTTCAGCTTCCTTTGTTAACATAGTTATAGCAGCTACTGCTCTCAGGCAGCATGGCCATCCAGTAGCCACACCTTCTAACTCTTTTGTATGCTATTGGGTGGAGTTCTTAGCCTAGCCTCCAAAATCAGTTCCTCTGTTTTTTGATATGTAGAGGAAGAAAGGTTTTAAGCCAGGTATTCCCAGTGCTGGAGGCTGGGTAAGGACATGCTTTATTTTTCTAAAGGTATTATGAGTCACTTTCACTGACTATAGAGACACAGAATCAGGGCCATTGAAGCCTCATACAAAGGCTTTGCCATTAGTCTAAATTAGGTGGCCAGAACCTACAAAATCCAGCTATTCACAAAAAAGAACAAAGCTGTTTGGTGGCAGGAGACCCAAGACCACATATAGCCTGGATCCAGTCCATAGAAAGCAGCTGCTCCCTAGGTGGAAGAACATATCCCAAATACTGAACTTTTTGGAGGGCTATCTAAGCCTTGTCTTTGCAGACTATATCCCGGCTTAACTAGAAATTTGAGTTTGCATAGTATTACAGTTGGATAACTCCTGAATTGCACTGCAAAGTAGATTATCATCTGCATACTGTAGGATGATTCCCTGTTTAAGCTCCAGGTTCTTAATGCCTGAGTAAAAAAGGTAAGGATGCCTCTAACTCCTTGTGGGAGAACTGTCCAAGTATATTGCTGCTTTTCTCTTAAAATAGGATTTTCAACTTTAAAGGCAAGTAGAAAATGAGAGTCTGTAGGGAAATGGAAAAAAAAATGTCTTTTAAATCTAAGACTAAGAACCAACTAGTGGTCCCTGGAATGTTGGAGAGAACTGTATATGGATGTGCCACCAGAGGGTATACTGGGATGACAGCCTCATTAATAAGGTAGAAGACCTATACTATCCTATATTCTCCATAGGGCTTTACTACAGGAAGAATGAAGTATTGTAATAGTACTGACAAGAGTGCAGAAAACCATATTTGAGAAACTTGTCAATGAAGGGCTGAAGGCTTTTATGTACCCCTCTGATTGGATACAGACTTCAGTTAGGAAACTGACTGGGGTCTGTTAGTTTTATAACTATTGGCATAGCTGAATTTGCCCTTCAAACTATTCCACTATTCCTCACAGCAATAGCTACCTGTTAGCCAATTTGGTCATGCAGACCTAGTATAGTCCCAACAGGTAAAATCTGTTCTGCCTTTGTTGGAATATGGGAGTTGGTCCCAATTTTCTTCGAAAATCACTTCCTAGCAAGGGAATAGGACACTGTGGAACAAACAGAAATTCATGGTTAAATATGTAGCCTTCAAAGTAACACATCAGAGCAAGAATAAAGAATCTCGGACTATAATTCTCTCAACCCTAACTATGGTTATGGATCTAGAGAAGGGTTTTCCAGTGAAAGAAGTAAAAATTGAATGAGCTGCTTCTGTGTCAGTAAGTAATCGAACTGGCTTGCCCATGATATGAAACATCACCTAGGAGTCCTTGCAAGAGATGTTGATGTCCATGGACAGGGGCACTGTAGGTTCTCTTGGGCTTCTTCAATCATCAGAGCAGGAAATGAGGGTTTCTTCTGTCCTATCCCCTCTCAGGGAACAGGGACAGTTAACCCTCCCCAGAGCCGTAAGACATGCACACTGGCTGCTTCACACTCAAAGCAGGGTCTAGGCAGTTGTGTGCCCAGTGTCCAGTCTCTTGCACTTGAAGCAGGCACTCTTTCATTAACTGTCCTTGAGTTTTCCCTTAGACAACCTGGGTGAGTTTAATCCATTGCCAACTATGACACCTATAATCTTAGCCTTTATCTTTTGATCATTCTCGTATCCTGATAGTTGAACACAGAAAAGGCCATGTCCAGCATTAGGAACATAGATGTCTGTGGGCTCATATGAAGTTTTTGTAATTTACCACAAATATCTGGGGCTGAATGACAAACACAATGATGTCCGATTACTGCTTTACCCTCCATGGAAGACAGATCTATAGTTAGTATATTTACAAAAGACTGCTACTAACCTGTTACAGAGAACAGTTAGATTTTCACCTCTTTGACCTGTATGAGCCTGTTCACCTCACCATAATTAACAGATTTCATAATACACCTTCTCATCCCTATAGTAAGAGCAGCTGTAATATCAAACATCATTTTTAGTCCTTCATTAGTATTATAGTTCCAGTTTGGTTCCATTAAATGGACAGCAGCTTTCCTTCTCTTCCTAAAGCATATTGCTCATCTGTATAGATCCTAGATTCTTATAGGATTCATCAACTTTTATCTGGGGCATACCAAGTGGTCAGGTTGAATTGGACATCTCTCCATGATAAATCAAAAGCAAGGATGAAAATTTGAAGCCCATCTCCAAATTTACTAGGGTCTTGCATAGTTGGTCTAGCCATCTTTTGCACTGCTGGACATCTGCGACTGGAAAACAGGACCTGAACTTGAGTGGTCCTTTCTACTCCTGAGACCTCTCTTACGAGCAGGACAATTATTTCAATTATATCTTTACTATAAGAAACAGAAAAAATGGTCAATTGTGAATTAGAGGAGTAAGAAGCACCACTTCAGATTCTTTCTGCAGGGTTTCCAGTGTGTGTACACCCAATGGGACTGAAGGCTGTCTGAGGGGTATAATGAGGGAGCTGAGGAATACCTGTTTCCTCTGGGGCACCAGGCTCCAGTGTAGTTTCTGAGTCACTCACTTGGAGGGGATGGATCTTTTTCTTCCTCAGGAGCTATTCTATCTATTGCGGTTTCTGGGTATTTCCTGAGATAAAGATTAGGGTACAGAAACTGTCAACAATTTTTTAGGATCCTCAGGAAATTTAACCCCAAATTTTCCTTGTATTGCTTAGTATCTATAATTGAAAAAGGAACTAGCCCTTGGGTAGTATCACAGGTTCTTGGCATTTCTAGAAGGGAGAGAGCAGTGGTGGGTTTAAATGTTGAGTTCCTTGAATCTGGGGCCCTATTTGCCTTTTACCTATGTATCTCTTAACTTGGTTTTTTGAGTTATCCAGAACCAACACCTAAACAAATGGGACACACTGACAGCTGTAATGCTGAAGGGGTCAGAAAAGGAGGAGGGAAAAAACCTAAAACCTATGCAAAGGAAGCACTCAGAACTCATCCTGAGCCTATGACCCATAGGGTAGCACAAACACCCTTAGCATTAAAGAAAGAGTTGCCCAAGTTCAGGTCAAATTACCAAGCAAGCACTCCACAGAGAAAAACAAAAACAACAACAACGAAAAAATAAAAAATAAAAAATGCCTACTGCCCTAGAAATTCCTACTTTCTCCTTCCTAGGCTAAGCACTCCTTGCCTGGCTCTCCCACTGTGTCTTATTTCATCCTCATTTTTGTTTCTCTCATTGTTGAGCTCCGTGTCCTGTGCTCTTCTGTGTCTGTTTTCATTCACTCAACATACAGCCTGGGAGAACTGGCCATGCTGTTTAATATACCAGTCACAGCATTTGATTGTGTAATACTGTTTATTTATCTGTCTTCCTCCTGTGACCATGGGGGCTGCTTTGTTTCTCTGACTATTATGAATAACACGGCTGTGAACATTTCTGTAAAGCTCCTTTGCAGACAGAGACTTCATCTTTTATTTCTCAGATACATGAATTCAATTCTTGGACACAAGCCCAGGAATGGGGTTGTTGGGGTCATAGTGTAGGCACATATTTAGCTTTGGTAAAAATGGCCAATTTTGTGTGCCACCTGAGCTCTTCACAGCCCTCTAGCACTGTGTAAGAGTTGTATCTTCTTTGCCCTGGGTATTGTCAGCTTTCATTGTTTTATCCATTCTGGTAGGTAGCTAGTTGTTTCTATTTGCATTTCTGATGAAGAATGATGCTGAGCACTTCGCACATCTTTATTAGCAAACATACATTAAAAACTCTTTGGCTGTTACATTATATTTTGTGCTAGTAACCTTGTTAGTTTTGTATTTCAACTAAGTTACATATATTTTATTGATTATTATTTCCTATGTAGTGTTTTATGCAATAATTACTGCTTAATAAATTATTTCATATGGAAAAAAAATTCAGGCCAGGCCAGGTTCATGTCTTCCAGTTCACTGCTTAGATAGCTATGCCAAAATCACCATCAGTGGCCTTCTCTGCTTGGCTTAATTGAGGCCCTTCCCCACCAAAGCCTGTGTCACAGCCTTCAAGACAGACTCTTCCCATTGTGTGGATGAAGAACAAACTACGAGCCTAGTTGACTGGAAGGGTCTTCCTGTTCCCATTAGGGCCTTTTGTTTTCCAATCTAGTAATTTTCATCTGGTTCACCTCTCCTACCATGAATCTGGTTTCTTGCACAGCAAGGGGAAGGAAAAGAGTCTCCTCCGAGGGAATGGGGAGTTACCTTCCTTGCTGGCTGAGTTGTTGGTTGCCTGCTTCTACTGAGGACCCCAAAGGTCTCTAGGCTGCTGATGCCTGTGATGTCTGGTGAGGTCTCTAGGCTACTGTGCAATGCAGTTCTTTAGCTCACTGTCTAATGAGATCTCCTGAGGTTTGGTGATGTCCTGCTGCTTGGCTCACCAGATTTTACAGCTGAGTGGGCCAGCAGTAATCCAGATTCTTGTGTATATGGAACAAAGAACTGCCGAATGTACACCTAGTAGCAAGTACTATGTTTACTCAAGATCATGGGAATTTGTGCTTGGGGCCAGTCCGTGCCAGCGATGGCACAGCAAGACCAAATAAGAAGCAGGCTGACCGAAAAGCACTGCACACAGGTCAAAGGTAGCAGGAGCAACACAGAAAAGTGGCCAGTAACTCAGACTTTCAGAATTGAAGGGCCAGACACCTCTCCTTTGGGTGCCTCCCACTGAATCTCCCTTGTGGGTCAGTGCTTTGGCACCCGTGCTCTTTCCAAGGAGGAGGCTATCAGTGAATGGTTAGGCTTTTGCTACTTTGTACCTCTCTTAGGATAATGGAAGCAGGAATAACCATGGTGCTGTCTAGAGTCTAATGGAGGGAAGGGATTGACTCACTTGGCTCCTTTGTAACTGCACCAAAGCCAGCTGGCTTTAAAAAGAATAGAGCAAAAACTTCACTGAATAATTTTTTAAAAGCAGTTATTTTTACAAGATGCAATTTCTGTAACTCTAAATTCAATTTTTATAACTCTCTACCAACATAATGACAAACATAATAAGCAAGCTTAATCTTACCTGATGTAAGATGTTTTTGATACTTGGGAACATATTTCTCAAGGAGACGTTTCATACGTGAATCTTTGGCCTCATCCAAAGCACACTTTCCATTGTCTCTTCTAAATAATGGGTCAGCTCCATTCAAAAGAAGTAACTCTGCAACCTAGAAGATATGTATGTAAGAAAGCCCAGACAAAGTGGATGACTGTAAACATGTGATAGCACACTTTTCAGACAGCAAAAGCCTGGCAGTAGCAGACAGCTGCAGTTGCTTACCTGCCTGCTTACCTACACATTTTGCTACATTGTTCTCATGGTAAAGACTGCATAAAAAGTCTCTGGACTTAAACATCTGTGGCATTCATCTTTTGGAACTCCTCCAGACAGCTTTCCTTTTTGTTCAAAAACACACCCAGCTGTTCCCCACAGCTTGCTGTGTCTTGTTGCCTCAGTCTTTTATCACCTTCAGGATAAGAACCCGAAGGGGGAGGAAGCTGGTTACAGTTTCCAGTTATTATAGGAAGGTAGCAAAACATGCCTGTTGTGTTTGTGTATGGCACACATATGAATGGCTCACTAACATCAAATGCAAGAGAAGAACATGCAAACTGTCTTAGTCAGAATATTTTCTTACAAGAGGAAAATGAATATATCTCTAATTTTAAGTACATACAATAAACAGAAATTTAGATCCTGTCATTCCAGACACTGTGGGAGAAATTTAGTCTTTTTTAGTGAAATGTATAGTTCATACCTGCTTCCTACATTCTTACATTCTGCCCAACAGCCATGTGTTTTATTCAATAATACTTCTGATCATTTACTCAGATAGTGAAACATGTACTAGAAATTAAAAGACAATTAAAACATTTGTCTGTAGTGAATGATTTGACGTAACTTTACATTCATCAGTAGGGTACTGATTGAACAAATAAATCATAATACACATAGCAGGCTTATTCAGTGAGAAAGTATACCAGTATGAAAGTAGCTCTAAGCAGTATTGCTGGGGTGATGGGGAAAAGAGACAAGATACAGAGAAGTATGCATAATATGTGTCCACTTGTACCTGTATGTGATGTATATGTATGCCCATACTTGTTGAACTAGATTAATGTTGGAAAAATTCAGAGGAAAGTATGACTAGGGCTGACTCAGGAAAAAGCAGTTATTTCTGGAGAACAGGCATGGAGGAAGAAAACATAGTTTCATTGCATACTCTTTTGAGCTATCTATATTTTAAACCATATTCATTAATTTTCTATTCAAAAATTATAAATTAATATAAAAGGGTAAACATAATTCCACCTTCAAGAAGCTTAGTGCAATAAAGAAAGACACACAAGAGTTGAGGGGTCAGAGAGGCATTCACAGATTTCAGAAGGCTGGTCGTCAGGCAGTGTGCACCTGAGAGGTGTGGTACATTAGGCTGTGACAGTAAAGCTGAAAGTTCAATGAGACCCCCAAGAAGTTGGGGGAGGTCAGGAATATGAAACGTCTGAGGAAATCCCCAGAGTGAGCAGAGGGCTGCAACCCCTGGTGGGAACTGCTGTAGGCACAGGGCCACCAAACCCTTTGGATTCACATCTCATTGCCCTAAATGTCCCAGTCTGATGTGGGTCTCTGCATGGTGCCCAGGCCTGCTGGAACCCCCATGTCCAGTGGAGCTATGCCCGGCTCTCAGAGCTGGTTAAAGGTCCGCCTGATTTGCCCAGTGACCTGGACCTGTGAGAGACTTCGCTTAGTGCTCAGTGTCTTCCTTGGGCCTGTCAGAATCTCCTTCTTAGTTTGCTACTCAGTGCCCTAACTGGCAAAAAGCTCTACTTTGTGTTTTAAGCTGGTCCCATGGACTCAGCAGTATACATCAGGTTCCCAGAGGCAGAAAGGAATGTAACTTAATAAGCACTTTTGGAAATATGTAAGAAAAACCTTTCCTCCTTTATTTTAACCTATTTTTTCCTCTATTGATATTTCTTTTATGGGTTTTTTGGCTGCAGTTTGGGGTTTTATCACTCATTCTCTTGTTCCTTCTTTTTTAATACTACTTATTACTAGACTGATTAGGGTCTCCTATTTTCTCTCTTTTTTTGCTATCTTGGTTTCAATTTGTTTCTTCAGTACTTTTTCTATTTTCTCCTCTAGTTTAATTTCTATTCTTTATCCTATTATAATATTCTAACATTATTTTATTTATCCTATTAAAAATAACAATTTATTTTTGTTATTGTGACCTAAGAATTTTAATACTAATACTGATAATTTTTTTTGCTCCTTAAAAGGATCTTTTATTTTAATTTTATCATCTTCTTTCCCATCTTCTATTGCTTAATTTTTCAAATTATATTTTTATGCTCTTATTCTTGTACCAGTAGCCTTACTAAAATAATCATTAACCCTTATGAATCTGTAGATACTTAACTACAGTGATACTCAGCTGCTAAATTTGAACTTTCCACTACCTGAATGGCAAAGTTCGAGAGAAATCTGCTCAGTGTCTAAAACTTTGCTTAATCATCAAAGATCTGACCTGAATAAACATGTCTGAGCAAGAGTGAGTCACACATTATGTCTTGGACACAAAGGACTGATGCTTTAGTCTAAGTGTCACTCTCACCTAAACAACATGTAGTGCTTGTGTTAGTGTGTGAAAACACTCATGACCATGCCTTTTTTTTTTTTTCCATTTTACTTACGTAAAATATTGTGACCCTGGCTCTAAAGAAAGTGATACCAGGAGTGAATGTAAGAGGAAAATTGAGAGAACCACAATAGTTAAAGAAATCTTTGCAAAATTTGTTAAATTCCTGGAGAAATGAATTTTTAAGTGTAAATTTTGAGCCTTACAACTAATTATTTGGTTTTCCACTATTTCTTATGAGAAAAGCATGCTCAGTTATCAAATTTCTCAGTGTTTAGATACAAATTTAGAACAAACTGAGTTTGACAAGGGAACTCAATAGTGTATCTTACTATAGTAGAACACTGTGCAACTGTGTTTCGTTTTTTGTTGTTATTTGTTTTTCTTGGTCCCTGGGTTTGAACTTGGGAACTTGTGCTTGCAAGGCAGGAGCTTGTACCATAGAGCCATATGTCTGGCCCTGTTCTATTGTTAATGGAGGTAAAATTGCTCTATTGAATACACATTTACTGTATATTAATACCTGGTTTATCATAGAGTTTGCACTATAACTATAAATGTTGTTTTTATGGTTAAAAGTGGAATAATGTTTGTAATCACAGTTTGTTATTTATATTTAGTAATACTGTTATTGCTTATTTTATTACTTTAGGTAAAGTGACATAGTTGCTGCTATCAACTCCATACGTGCTGTGAGTCATAAACAATGACCAAAAGCCTATTACCAAAGAGCTGGGTACTTGGCCACATAAACTACATCCTTCCATTCCTAATAAACAGAGGTGGATGGATCCTGGGATAGACCCAAAGGCCAGTGGCTAGCTAAACCTACAGGACATTTCTGAAAAGTAGAAATTACCTAAAAATATCTTTAAACTAGCAATACGGCCATCCACCATAAGCAATCCATAAACCTAAGCACAGAAAACAAACAAGATAGAAAATGAGGACCAGCCAGACAGCTCAGTGGATTAAAGCACCTGCTTAGGCAGACGCAGGGACCAGGATTCAATCCCCAGCATGCTATGCTGTGCCAGTGCTCAGACAGCAATTGAGACTGGGCATGGTGGACATGCCTGTAATCCCAGCACCTGGGTGGCTGAAAAACAGGAAGATCATGAGTCTGATCTGTGTAGTGAGACCTTGTACTAAATACATTTTAAAAAATGAGAAAATATAGACACAAAATACCTCTAAATGCTCCCAATTAAAGAAAAGTCAGATTTTTCTGAGAATAGAAATCAATGGCAGGAGATGGCTCAGTAAAATAAGCACTTCCTGGGCAAGCGCAAGGGCCTGAGTTCAATCCCCAGTTCCACAAAAAAGGGGGGGAGGGGAGAAATCAACGGCAAAAGACACTTCAGAAATAACGCAAATATCGGGACATTAAGTAACACCCTCTTAAATAATCAATGGGCTACAGATAAAAATTAAAGAAGAAATTAGATAGTTCCTTCAACCAAAAGATAATGCCAAGTACAAAATACTGGATCCTATGGGACACAATGAAACAGTCCTAAGAGGAAAGTTAATACTAGTGAATTCCCATATCAGAAATAGAGCAAGCTCAAAATAAATAACCTAATGATACACTTCATAGTTCTAGAAAAACAAGAACAATCCAAACCCAAAAGTACTATGAAGTATATTATGAAGATTAGAGCAAAAATTAATGTAATTGAGATTAAAAAAAAACAATGCAAAGAACCAATGAATTGGGGCTGGGGATATAGAGCTCAGCAGCATAAATGCCTGCCTGGCAAGTATAAGATCCTTAGTTCAATCCCTGGTACCAAACAAACAAACAAATTGAAGGGTTTTCTTTCCATTTTTTTATGTATTTGGTACAGGGTCTCACTATGCAGCTCAGACCCATAAGTGATCCTCCTGTTTTCAGCCTCCTCAGCTCTGGGATTACAGGCATGTGCCATCATGCCCAGACTCAAGACAAGGGGCTGGGGAGATGGCTCAGTGGAACAAGTGCTTCCCTGGCAAGCACAAGGGCCTGAGTT